>BGPR01036664.1:0-15449 GCA_013235015.1 Araneus ventricosus
ATTGTAGATACCAGCTTTTTTCCATGTTTCCACCGGGCATACATACGCTCGCAAGCCGAAAATGCTTAAAATTAAGGCTTGGCCAAAACAAAAAGGCTGGGGTTTAAATACCAGACCTGTGAAGATCTCTTACTTTTCATGCATTTCGTTTCTTCATGTGTTATTGGAATGCCAGTTAGCAAGTATTGCAGCCCCTCTAAAAGGATGTAATGTTCAACAAGATAAGCGAAACAGATCTGATAGAAGCCAAGGTGTGTTTAAAGTCACCATGAATAATAGGTGGGCGTTCTGTTGCTTGTTCGTCTATGTTCAGTCTAGCATTGATGCATACCCCCATTCAAAAACCCTGTCAAACTAGATACCACATAATCCGCGGCATCCATTTACTATCCCACTTGCCCTGAACCTTTTTCACCTTGACACCCAGTAAATGGAACTTAAGTCCAAGGTCAAAGAGAGGACACAAGAAGACAAAACAAGAGCGAAGAGAAGGTAATGAAGGATCCCAAAAGCATTTCATAACCGGGCAATCCTAAACGCAAAAAAAAAGGGAGTATCAGAAAACAAAACGGTGGACCCTTTTTATTTATTGTGACGCAACTTTGGCTCGGAAAAGTTGTCGAAGGCCATGTTTTATAGCGTGACTGCTTCGGTACTTACTACGTCGCTTCCTGTTTCTCAATATCCAGACGCCCTATTGATTCGCCAAGTATCGCCAAGGACACGAAATGTTGTGTTTATCGGTTAAATAAATTTAGAACGGGTGCCTTTATTTTTCCTTCCTGTTTGTTATCATCCTTTTTGGCTTAATTAGGTAATTGCAGGTTATCAGAAAGACTCGAAATTAGAGGCAATTTGGAATTAGCGTATTCGGAAGTGCCTTGAACTTTCTCTATTCTATTTTAGTCTTCTGCTAGGAAATGTGTTTTGAGATTAGTAAGGTAAGGAAGTATTTTTGTTTGAGGGACTGAATATTCTATTCCATTCTTAGGACTGAATATTCTATTCCATTCTTAGGACTGAATATTCTATTCCATTCCTTAGGACTGAATATTCTATTCCATTCTTAGGACTGAATATTCTATTCCATTCCTAGGACTGAATATTCTATTCCATTCTTAGGACTGAATATTCTATTCCATTCCTTAGGACTGAATATTCTATTCCATTCTTAGGACTGAATATTCTATTCCATTCCTAAGGACTGAATATTCTATTCCATTCTTAGGACTGAATATTCTATTCCATTCCTTAGGACTGAATATTCTATTCCATTCTTAGGACTGAATATTCTATTCCATTTTTAGAGCTTTAAAATAGAATACTTAACAGCAGTGGTGTAGTCGCAGGATATCTACTGTCCTACCGCCACGAGAAAACCCTGAATAGGGTTGCCTCAAGCAGACGAGTCGAAGAAAAGAGGGAAATGGGTATAAAACAAACCGCAACATTGGCAAACCCAGCGCACTTCGTTAGGCGAGGAATTCGTTTGCGACCGAAATACACCGCGAAATGAGACTTCCGGCGATTCTATCTGCGCCAGACGAAATTAAGCCCTTTCCTTCACCCCCAAAATGCAGTGGAATATCCCGTTTCCATGACGACCGCCAGCGGCTTGTCTGGTGTCTGGAGTTTTTCTCGTGGTGGTAGGACAGTATTCTAACCTGGATGACAAAAATCGCGCTGTTTAAGGATGGATTTTCACAATTTTTCCTTGTTTATGTCTCGTAAATAACAGAAGTGGAGGAACGGCGTTCCTGCTCCACTACATCCCTGCTTAACAGTTCCAACATTTAATCAGTCTATAATATTGATGGTGTACAAAAAAGGAAAAAGGAGAAGAATTGTGATGTAAAAAAAAGATTTATGTGATAAAATTTCACGCTCAGCAGAGCTACTTCATGCTTAACACTCTGATCTGAATGTTGGTCATTATGGCCCCTAAAATACATGCAAGTAAACAAGGACTTAAAGGTTGTTGTATTTTAGAAAATTATGGACATATCTTTTTTAAAAATTACATACCAAATTTCATTCTTCTGGCACATTCGGTTTTGACGTAGACTTACGTCTTCCATATTGGTCTAATTGTGCGTCGGGAAAGGAAAAAATTATGACGCTTTTCGTGGTAAAGTCAAACGCTTATAGCTCCCCAACCAAATAATATAGAGAGTTGATTTTAGTTTCACTTAACAGAGAAAGGTGGACACACTGAAGATTGCAAAAAGAATTTTAGAATTTGGAATTACAGCTTAGTCTCACAGTCGAGCTGCAAAGTTGGTGAAAATCACTAAAACTTTTGATGACGTCACAGCGACTGATGCGCACGCACGCAGACTAAGGCAATTCATTCATCGATCGAGCGAAATATTACTCAAGAATTGTTGAATTACGTCGAATTTCGTGCTAAAGTTAAACGCTTATAGCTCCATCACCAAGTAACACAGAGAGTTGGTTTTAGTTTCATTTAGCAGAGACAGGTAGACATTGGAGATTGCAAAAATAATTTTAGAATTTGCAATTGCGGTTTAGTCACAGTCGAGTTGCAAAGTTGGTGAAAATCAAGAAGAATTTTACATAGATAGAGTCACATACTCACACTAGACCAATAGTCATTATAGGCTATAGAGTTAATAGTCACATAGATCTACTTTAGTCACAGAAAGTCACAAATGAGTAAGGTAAGTAAGTCTACGCCCCTCAATCCCAGCGGCCGTTTCGCAGGGACAGCCGCCCGTCGATTTTTTTTAGTTATTATGTTCATAGACAGACAGACATAATTGTAAAACTGATATTTTCGGATTCAAGGAAAGCTGAAACGCAGAGTTCATCAAAATTTTGAGGTCGAATTTTTTGCCTATTACAATGGGACAGCGGTGGCCTGGTGGGAAGGTCTCGGGGCCGGAGGGTTCCTGGTTCGAAACCCGATTCCACCGAAGATCCGCCATGTATGGGGCCTGCTGCACGCTAAATCATACATAGGGGCCAAACGTCCCCTCACGGTGTATTGCGGAAGCTGGAGAGGGGGTGATAGCCCAGGCGTCGACCTCGTCATCTCACCGCAGTTTAACCCTCTGAGTGGTTAGATATTCTGAGGTACTACATTTAATACCTCAAAAATTTGCATTTGAAGTGAATAATTGGATCTTAATTGTATTTAATCAAGTGTCTGATATCTTAAGAGTATTTCATCCGTGGTAGCTTAAGAAATTATACCTGTGAACATGATTACCTGCTTTTGAGCGCAATATGAGAAACGAAAAATTACGTGTGAAACGCTTAGAGGGTTCAAATGAGAAGGAAGGTCCCAAAATAGCTTCGCATTGCCTCAAAACGGGAGGTTAATATAACTAAACAAACTTCGATTACAACAGTTTTTTTCGATGAAAACGGGGAAAACAGTTGTAAGAAAGATACAAGAATTCCAGCAACCTTGCAGAAATGTAAAAAGCTGTAACTGATTTTACAAATGGAAATATTGCGAACACGTCGATATACTGCTAATAGCGACCAACTCAAAAGAAAACCAAAAATGAGTGTTCTGTGGTGACGTCACGGCAGCATTTTATATTATGTGATGTTGTTAAATTTTTGAATATCAATATTGATTAATCATTACCGAGATTCAAGTCATTAATACACCAGACATTTTCTTAGCAAACTTTGCATCGAGCAATTGATCATGCCATTAAAAGAATTTCAATTTATTCCTTTATCATTCCTAGTACAAATGCGTTGAGTTTTTAAAAGAAATACCCAAGGTTCTAAGAATTTAAAAAATCTTCCCGATTCATGAATACAACATAGTGATTTTTCAGCAATGTATAAATAATTTGACAAACACAAGATTTTGAGTATTCAAGGCTAACGTTTATTTAAGCAATTAGATCATATATATAAATAATTTAAACAATGCTTTTCATAAAATCTCTTGACTATGTTGACAACACAATGCTAAGACAAAATTGTAAAGTTATGAGGGGGCCTCACTTCGATAGACACATATCAATAAAAATTAGAACATCTCAATCAAAACTCCAATACGCAACAAAGCAAATTACACTCTCATCACAATCATTTACTAAATCAATGCAACTAATTAAAATCCGCTTCAACATTTACTAGCATTAAACAAAAAAAAAAAACATTCAGAACGAGAATCTGGAAATTCATCAATATTATGCAATCTTATCTTAGGAATCTCTCACTTAAGTGTTTACACAAATGAATTCTTTGAATCTTTAGCTGAAATGAATATCTTTATCATATCCCTTTTTAAGTTAAAATTTAATTTTTTTTAAAGCACCTAGGAAAAGCGATGACCTTTAAAGTCAATCTATCAATTAAGTCCTTCTTAATGTATACAGCATTAATGTAAACATCTTAATGTAAACATTACAATTACACCAAGATCTCAAAACTTTACAATTAATCATTTAAATCCAACTACTGATTTAATTTCAGATATCAAAGTATTACAATTATTCTTTCAAAGTATTACAATTATTCTTTAAACTAAGATATTCATGGCATCACAATTTATCATTTTTTTTCAACTACTGATTTGAAATTAAGATATCAAAGTATTATAATTTATTCTATCAAATCCAACTATATTATCTAGAATTTCTAAGACAATTTCATTATTTTCTTAGGCTTTCAAACACCATGATAATTTAGATCGAATCCCTGGTCCCAAGAAAGAAACACTTTTAAATATAAAATTTTAAGGTAAATTCTTACATGAAGTTTAAGCAATGATGTACCAACACGTACCAATTATTACAATATTTAAATTTAAAATTTTGGAATTTAGCCAAATAATAACGAATTCTTAAACAATTTTGAATACTTCAAATAAACATAATGGGTACTTATCCATTGGGCTGGGGTTTGGAACTCGGCAACATGTTGGAACAGTGTTGTTTGCAGCCCGATATTCAGGCACCGTTTCTTCTAGACAAGTTCTTGTCCCTTTTACTTCTTTACAAAGAACAACACAGCCGGAGAGTCATACTGAAACCATGTCGAGGCACTGAGAATCGCCAGTTCAAATTGAGAATCGCCAGTTCAATAACGTTCGCTATATTCTAAATGTCGAATCTATTCATTTAGGTTTTCATAGCGGCAGAAAAATTTGCCGTTTAGCAGGACATTACAACCATAAGTAGATGGGAGAGTCTTACTGTTCATGTCGAGGCACCTGAGAATCGCTAGTTCATTTAACGTGCGTTATATTCTCAATGCCCAGATATCTAACTAGTGTCCATAGCTGCGAACATTTGCTGCTTCAGTTATGACACACAAACCACAAGTAGACATTCACCGAAACCAAACGAGGCACCGAGAATCGCCAGTTCATTTAACGCGTTATATCTAACGTCGTAACATCCATTTAGGTTCATACAGAAAATTCCACATCACAAACCATGCAGACGGAGAGTCCACTGGAAACCATGTCGAGGCACCGGAGAACTCCGCCAGTCCATTTAACGGCCATATTCTAATGTCGAGATCTTAAACCATTTAGGTTTTCAGCGGCAGGAAAATCGCTGCTTGCGACATTACAACCATAAGTAGATGGGAGAGTCTACTGAACCATGTCGAGGCACTGAGAATCGCCAGTTCACTTAACTGGCTATATTTCCCAATGTCACCTATTCATTTAGGTTTTCATAGCGGCAAGGAAAAATTTGCCGTTGAGGCGACATTAAACTACAGATGGAGAGTCACACGAAACCATGTCGAGGCACTGAGAATCGCCAGTTCATTTAATGTGCGCGTTATATTCTAAATGTCGATATCTATTCATTTAGTGTCTTATAGCGGCAGGAATATTTGCCAAGCTAGCAGGACATTACAACCATAAGTAGATGGAGAGTCTTACTGAAACCATGTCGAGGCACTGAGAATCGTCAGTTCATTTAACGTGCGTTATATTCTAATGTCGATACTTCATTCATTTAGGTGTCTTGCGAATATTTTGCTGCTACAGGACATTGTCCATAAGTGATGGAGTAGTCTTACTGGAAAACCAAGCGTCGAGGCACCGAGAACGCCAGTTCAATAACGTGCGTTACATTCTCTAAATGTCGAGATCTATTCATTTGCGTTCAGAAGTAAGGTGAAAACGGCCAAGAAGAGGATACATGCAAACCCGCAGATGGAGAGTCTTACTGAAAACCATGTCGAGGGTGACTGGAGAATCGCCAGTTCATTTAACGTATGCTATATCTCCAATGTCGATATCTATTCATTTAGGTGTTCATAGCGGCAGGAATATTTGCCAAGCTAGCAGGACATTACAACCATAAGTAGATGGAGAGAGTCTTGTCCCGTCGAGGCACTGAGAATCGTCGTCTATTTGAACGTGCGTTATATTCTAATGTCAGATCTATTCATTTAGTGTTCATAGCGGCAGTGAATATTTCCGCCGTAAGCCAAAGGCATTGGCTACAACCATAAGCAGCCGAGAGTCTGCCGAAAACCAGTTGATAGCACTGAGAATCGCCGTGTCCATTTAACGCGTTATATTCTAATGTCGAGATCAATCTATTTAGGTGTTCATAAAGTAGCAGGAATATTTGCCAAGCTAGCAGGACATTACAAACCATAAGTAGATGGAGAGTCTTACTGAAACCATGTCGAGGCACTGAGAATCGCCAGTTCATTTAACGTGCGTTATATCGTCGAGATCTATTCATTTAGGTGTCTAAAGGCAGGAATATACGGTGCTGCTTAGCAGGACATTACAACCATAAGTAGCCGGAGAGTCTTACCGAAACCATGTCGAATTGAGAATCGCCAGTTCACGCATGACGTTTCCTATTGCGAGACCACCCATTTGTGCGTTCATAGCGGCAGGAATAGCTGCTGCTGACATTACAACCATAAGTACGGAGAGTCTTACTGAAACCATGCCGAGGCACTGAGAATCGCCAGTTCATTTAACGTGCGTTATATTCTAATGTCGATATCTATTCATTTAGGTGTTCATAGCGGCAGGAAGATTTGCCAAGCTAGCAGGTCATCATTTCATTTAATGTTCACCATGTACATTCTCAAAGCCAGGAAAAAATCTGCCAAGCAAGCTGGTCATCACAACCATACGATACGCTGAAACTTGGCCCGAATGTCAAAATGGCCCAAATCCAGTCCAGCCATCACGCACGCACCAGTACAGTCAGAGCGTTGAATTAGAAAAAAACAAGTATCAATAAAAACTGGGCATCCCAAACACAAAAGCCGACCAGCGTCGTCATCACCAGCGATCCTTTATCCGCGCTCAAACTTTTTTCCTTGGTTGCCACATGAACGCAACTAAAGAGAAGCTTATCGCCCCTTTTTTATTAGAATAATTTTTCCGCTTCTTCTACATCTAAAATCACCTCTCCTCTATCGCTCTCTGACTCTCTCTCTATCTATTCTCTCCTCTTTTTTTCTCTCCTTCCTCTAAAATCCCAAAAATATTCTCTTATAAACAAAAGCTTGGCGATTCAAGATCGCCAGAAATATATATATATATATATATATATACTCCGAGCCCTTTTATTTACACCACAATTTTACTTTCTACAATAACCCTTTTTAAAATTTCCGCCAATCTTACCCTAAACTATAGATACTTTTTTGTCGCCAAACAAAAAAAACAAACTTAGTAGGAGACAGGCCACTCCTTCGACATCCACTAGTAGTCGCCTCTGGTCAAGGTCTCCCTTCACACAGAAAGGGGCGACCAATCTGGGTTCGACTCCTGACCCCCAACTCATTAAAATAGAATACTTTCCCTCGACACATCTGCAGTAAGCTCGCTCTAGGGGGTCGCCCACTCCCAGCGCTTAATGCTTTCTAGAAAAATCAAACCCCAGCAAACGACAATTTTCACAAGGGTCTTTGGCTCGAATTGCCAAATAGTGGAGCCTTTAAATTGGTCAAAACAGGACACATCTGGACATCTGCTGGACATTTTTGCAGCTGAGAATCTCTCTCAGATAAACAAGGCAATAACCACCCGTTGGAAAGGAATTTTGTTTTTGAACCCCAGATGTTTTCTGAAAATGTGCAATGCCCATCTTACAAAATTTCACACAAAGAAGAGGGACGGGGAACAAGTTTACAAATCAGAAGGGTCTATTTCTAAAGTGCTGTTTCTTAAAACCAGGATTCGAACCAAGAAGTAGTAAGCACACGGCTTTTTTTAACAGTAAAATTTTGCAATGCAGAGTTACGTTAAATTAACTTAAACATCATGTAAATTAAATAAATTTGAGAATGAAATGAATTATTATTATTATTTTAAGTAAATAAATTAATTTTAATTAAATCTTGAAAGTGTGACACGACAGTTCTTGTTTTAAAATGTCATCTCTAGAGCAGAAGAAAATCACCCCTATCAATAAATATATCGTCTGCATACAATATATGTTGCAAATATATTGATGTGCACAATTTGATCTATTACAGAGACGACATTTTAAGACAGCAAGAACATCTTAACTCATTTTTCGTTTTCTTTTAACTTGGTCACTTTTAGGAGCACACCAACAATATAAAAAAATGCGTATTTTGGATATGGTTTACTATTGTATACTTGTGAACAGTTTGAATCGTACTACAAAAAAATTTGCAGAATTTTATTTATTTTTTTTTTATTATTATTTTCATTGAAGAAAAGCAGAATAAATTTAAAACTTTTTATACCAGATGTATCTATTATTTCTCCATTACCTGATATCTCATTTATCAATATTAAGGTCATCAGAAATTACACGCGGTCGTTAATGGTTTCTTTGAAATTAAGTAGTCATATTTAATCACGGAAAAAAGGGATCGCATCGAAACACACCCATTTCGCGACCTATTCCTTTACTGTGACCAGTGTGTGTTTCTTTACTGTTTTCATTAATTTAAGAAGGCTATTCAAATCTTTCAAAGCATAGTCAAAATTAGATGCCTTGTAGGAAAAAAATGAGCACATTTTCTAAACTTTATGTCAGGATGCTCTAGATATTTGGCGCGGAGGGGAGGGGCAGGTCGTGACAGTTAAGTCGTAAACCAGAGCTGTCCCAGCTAATTCGGGAAGTCTTGTCGCTTTGCCATTTATACTAATGATGACACGATAGTCAAAAGAATTTCTGAATTATGGATTTGGGTTTATTTATGAAATCGAATTGACCTTGTAACAAAATTGTCTTGTGGGTGTACGTGAATGCAATCCAATAAGCAGGATTTAAAAAATAAAGCTCTTTATTTTACAAATATTCTAGGAAAAGAAACGCAGCACAAGTATTAAAACAGCACTTGTAAAAATTCACAACAGAAATTACCGATAAATCTCAACGCAGCTCTCGAAGAAGGTTTCTAATTAGCTCACCAGCTTGCTTGCTGATCAAAATCCAACTGACTCTTCTAGGCTTGAGAGCTAGCTTTTATACTTTTTCAACAGGAAGTGACTTCATTACGTAGGAAGTGACGTGATCTTCAGAAAGTTCATGAAACCAGTAGAAATAGGTTGAAAGTTCGAGGTCTTTCTAGAAAATTCCTTTTGTCTCCAAAATCGCCAACTTTGCGGCCAAGTTGCCAAAATGGTCGCCAAATTTATCGCCAAGATCAGCATCTCGGGGAAACAACTTTATAGCTTTTTAACAATATTCTATACATAGTCGAGGAGGAGAATTTCACAGAACAGGTTCTTATTAGTGAACTAATTTTTTTACCCATTATTCTCTTGTTTTTAGTGTTTAATTTACAATTAATTATTATAAATACTAGCCGTCTGCGACGACTAGCTGTTCTCCCGAAATATCAATAGCCTAAGATTGAAACTTAGCGAAATAAATTGGTGGATTGGCGGTTCACTTAATAAGCTAATGGACTCTGCCAAAGTTTTATTTTGCGATATATCTCAAAAATGGAGAGTGGTGGCTGGAAAGCGTCAACTGATGGCATATCTAGGCGTCATAAGCTTTCATACGAAATAAAAGGTGCCGAAATCGGTCCAGTGGTTGAGGCTGAAGGTTTTTCACCATACAGAATGTACAGCGGAAAAGTAATTTTGCGATATATCTCGAAAATGGTGGGTGGCAGGCCTAGTGGTGGTGGCCTAGTGGCCAGATGGGTGACATATCTAGACTAATAAGCTTACATATGAAATAAAAAATCCAAATCGGTCCATCGGTTGTTGTTGGGGTACTGGCCCTCTGGTTTTGCCAGTTATTTTAAATATATAGATAATGGAATTTTGAAATCAATCTTTTCTCAAATTGCTATTAGGCCCCTCTTATGGAATCAAAGTTTGTTGAAATTATTCTATTAGCTAATAATAAAGTTCTAAAATATTAAAATAGTATATTTGTGGGGATACAAAATAACGAAGAAATAATTTCTCCATAGCTTTTTATTTCAACTACTTCTTTCTAAAACAATTTTACTTTCAACAATTGTTTTTAATTACCATACTCAGAAAGGTAAATTTAACGAAAGAATAATATAAAATCGACTGCAATTGACGATAAATGAAAATTAAAACAAAGATTATAATATGGACGAGTTTTCTGTTTTGCTTATTTACATTAAAGTGCGGTGACTACGTAATTCCGGTGTAAAGCTAAGTGAATGAAATCTTCAACGTGCAAATAAAGTGAGGTTTTTAATGTAAGTAAACAAAACAGAAAATTCGTCCATATGCGGAGATGGCTTAATAAAATCGTCTACCAGAAAAATAGAGTAAAAGAGGAAAAAAATAAATTAATTAAAAATGAAATATTTATAAAATGGTTATTAAAAAGCAAAATATATGTTCTACTACATGTTGTCATAGAGAACACACGAGAGTACAAAATTTGAAAACTGTAGCCTATGAGAAAGTAATTAAAAACGATTAGAAAATTCTATCTTTACAAACATAAAACAAATCAAATTAAATAAAAGTGAGCAACAATGAAATCAAATTAATTTTTTAAAATTCTTCTTATTACTTAAAAATAAAACCAGCGGGAGTGTTCTCCCCTAAACTTTCTCGTATACTTCCCCAAAAAAGTGCCGTTTCCCCTTCCCCCGCGTGGCTAAAAAAATTCGAACCTACTGTTATCCAGAATCCAATGACTATCAGAAGGTTTTTCATTATAGTGATTGAAAAATATCTAGGTAAAGAATCCAATTCAAAGAGATGCGTACCGAATAAAATGCATGTATCACACACTTCCACTCTTACCGGCTCAAGGACAAACTGACGTAATTCGCTACTCCGTAATGAAATTCCGTTCTTTTCGCGTGCAGAGAAGATTGCTTCCAATACGCATGCGCGTGGAGATGACGGATTCTCGTCAAAAGTAAATTATACAGACCGACAGACAGTTAACCCTTTGACGAATTTGACCCGAAATTTGATACAGACCTGCATTCATGATGATAAAACTGTGCACCAAATTTTATCTATCTAGCTATTCAAGTTTTTGAGTTGTAGTGTTCGCATGACCGCGGACAGACAAACAGACAGACTTCCCGTGGACGGATTTTGTTCAAAATTTGATAGAAACCTACAAATTATGTGTCAAGTTCACATACCAAATTTCATCCCTTTATCTCTAATAGTTTTCGAGTTATCGTGTTCACAGACATACAGACATGATTCCAAAATTGTGTTTTTCGGACCCAGGGAGGTCTAAAACGTGGAGATTCGTCAAAATCTCGAGTTCGAATTTTTTGACGATTACAATACTTTCTCTTTGTATACGAGAAAGTAAAAATGGCGCAATATGGGATATTTTATTTTTTTCGATTCTGAACGAAAATAATCCACGATGTTTGGTCACATTCCTTGTAGATTCCACAGACCGCAAGAATGAGAAAGTGAGCAACAAGATTTAGTGGTAGCAAGCAGAAGCAAAAGCCCTGAACCCAGACATTTCCTCACATCCTGAACGATTACAAGCTTTCAAAATAAAGAACTGTCAAATTACTGTGCATAGATACGCTAATTTCGTGATATGCAAGAGCAATACGATGTCTCAGAATTAATACGAATAATTCTGTATAAAGCGAGTGGAAACAAATAAATCTGTTATTGTTCAACAGACGTTACTAAGTAACTAACACGCAACAAACGTGACAAAAGCTGCTGAAAATCCAGACAACTATGCGTATTATATAGCAGACGAGCAGCAAAAAAACTTATTTTAAATAAAAGATGATATTTTTCATATTTTTAGTTTGTATGAAAATTTTAATCTTTATGCGCAAAATAGTAAAGAAATTTTCTTAACTCTGTTTTTAATGTTATATATAAACAAATTTGATCTTTTTTTATTTTCAAATCGAATTTTGATCTTTTTAATCATTCAAAGTTCAAAATTTCTGCAAACGATCCATCGTCTGATTTTTGCATTGTGTTTGTAATAATAAGGTTCAGAAATACTATCTTTGAAACATAAGTTTTTACGTAAAACATTTTTAATCAAACAAAATCTTTAAATGATGAGCTGCTTAAGATAATTTATTTAATTTTGAATAAAGAATGATCCACATATATTGCACTCTTATAATGACTAATAAAGTAGTGGCTCGAATTCCAGTTGATCTAGTATAATTAGTGTTCCTTAAACATCGATGACTATCGATACTATCAAAGCCAAGTCGATAGTATCGTGTTTTCAGAATTATCGACTGAAACATTAGTTAGTATCGATTGTTTTCTCCCGGGCAGTACTATCGATAGGCGCATTTTCAGTCGATAGTTTTCAAACTATCGACTGGAACTATCGATAGTTTCTAAACTATCGACTGGAACTATCGATAGTTTCTAAACTATCGACTGAAAATGCGCCTATCGATAGTATGGCCCGGTAGAAAACAATCGATACTATCGATAGTTAAGTCGATAGTCTGGGAAAATTATCGACTGAACTATCGATGTTTAAGGAACACTAAGTATAATTTTCCAAATTCATGAGTCACGAACTCACGATAAAGTGTGGCATTACCTCTTGGTAAAAGCGACCTTGGATCATTTAGGTAGCGTCTGACTTAGATTCAATATCTGGTGTAGGTTGACTTCCAGAAGGACTTTCATGGGAAATCGAACCACATTTCCATCCCGTTGTGAGGAAATCCAGGAACCATTAAAGTTATTAATACCAATAAACGTTTCAAGATATGATATCAAATTTTGGAAATATCCTTCCTTTTACATACTTAGTATACCTACATACCAGTTTGCTATGTTGTACCAAATATATTTGATGATGGGCCCTGTCTATAAACAGGCTTTTAAATAGTGATAAAATAATGAGTCCGACAACCAAACTAAAGCTCGTTCTCAAAATTTCCTCGCCCCACTAATATGAGAAAATTTGACCCACATCGGCATATTCAAGACCCACATATTCTTATATATATCCATATATACTGCCCCTTTTTACACAGTTTGACTTTTTTCATGTTTGTAAATACAAAATTTTGTATTCGATTTTTCCCTCAGTTTCTGAAGTGTTTGTGCTAGACTTTCGAAATGTTGTACGCTTGTGTGTTCAAGATGATAACACACTAATTTAATAATTTTAGAACTTAATGATCAGTTAATCGATTAACTTAATGAAATTAATTTTATTTCCATAAGAGTGGCACCACCTGGCGATGAATATGAGTAAACAATTGATTTCAAAATTCCATTAAGTATAACAACATTGAACTACATATAAATGAAAGACTAAAAAGTAGACATCAGCTAACATTTTTAAAAAATAATATATTTTAGTTCAAAAATAAAGGTGCGTTTCGAAAAACTGTTTTTTATTAGATTAATTTATGCAAAAAAGAGGTACACGCGCGCGTATTAAATATTCTCACCTTGAAGTTAAGATAGTTAGCTATTTTTGTTGAAATACTACACGTGATTCAGAATAGGATTTATTTCCAGAACATTGCAAAATAATATCCCCACCTGAGTTCGTCATCAGTCTTACGGCCAGAGCCCACGCTTTCGGGTAATAACTCAAGCAGAGGCGTTCAGTCTTTCGGTTCTTTTTTCCACGGTTAGGGCAAGTTGTTCATGGGCGTGCGTGCGAGGGTTTAAGCCCAGCTGGAGAGCGGAATATTGTTCTTGGAAAAGAAAGTTTGAAAAAAGAGAGAGATTGATAAAAAATTAACCAGTGGGAGTGTTCTCCCCTAAACTTTCTCGTATACTTCCCCAAAAAGGTGCCGTTTCCCCTTTCCCCGCGCGGCTAAAAAAATTCGAACCTATTGTTACCCAGAATCCAATGACTATCAGAAGGTTTTTCATTATAGTGATTGAAAAATATCTATGCAAAGAATGAAATTCAAAGAGATGCGTAACGATTTTCCTCTCTTACCGGCTCAAGGACAAACTGACGTAATTCGCTACTCCGTAATGAAATTCCTCTCCGTTCTTCCAGTATGCATGCGTGTGGAGATACGGATTCTATTCAAAAGTAAATTATACGGACCGACAGACAGTCAACCCTTTGATGGATTTGGCCCAAAATGTTATTCGGACCTACATTCATGACGATAAAACTGTGTATAAAATTTTATCCATCTGGCTTTTCAAGTTTTTGAGTTATAGCGTTTGCATGACCTCGAATATTCAGACAGACAGACTTCCCGTTGACGGATTTTGTCCAAAATTTCATAGAAACCTACAAATTATGTTTAAAGACCACATACCAAATTTCATCCCCGTAGCTCTAACAGTTTGCGAGTTATCGTGTTCACAGACAGACAGACATAATTCCAAAATTGTGTTTTTCGGACTCAGGGAGGTCTAAAACGTGGTGATCCGTCAAAATCTCGAGTTCGAATTTTTTGACGATTACAATACTTTCTCTTTGTATACTTCGTATACGAGAAAGTAAAAAGAAAACTTCTTCCACCTTCAACTAACATTCAGAGTGGTTAAAATTATATTCGCGTTCGGAACACTGGAGAAAACAGCGGGAGTGTTCTCCCATCGACCTATCGTATGCTCACAGAGTCCGTATTGTGTTTATCTTCGTACTATATCTAAGGTTTCCATACGTCCCGTATATACGGAACTGTCACCGTATTTCATCAACTCATCAGTCCCGTATGACTATTTGTCCCATTGTATTGATCAGAAGTCATGTCTAATAAAGCTATGCGAATACGTATTTGGCATTCAAGCCCACAACGCAAATGTGGAGAGAAAAGTTTCTCTAATCTCAATTCAATGGTCGAACAAAAGAAACAGGTTGTCAGTGGAAGAAAATTGTTTTATCGTCTTTTTAACTTTTAGCATTTTCTTTTGCTTTTTTATTTTTCTATTTCAATTTATTCATTTTAGGCATGTTGAAATTCGAAATTATGCTTTGCTAATATCTGTTTTTCAAGTTATGTTATTTAAATTCGAAGTTGGTATTTTTTTTTGGGGGGGGGTCAATAAACTTTTACGTATGCCTATCGAACCAACAGGC
>BGPR01036665.1:2382-15447 GCA_013235015.1 Araneus ventricosus
AACATTCTTAAAATAATGCAAAACAAATATACCAACTAGAAGAACTTAAGACGTAACCAACCTCACAAACATTGTAGTCTTCCGAGTCGAGCAAATGGCAGAGTCTTGGCAGAAGGTCGACCCAATTCGTAAGCTCACCTTTGGATGCTATGGTAGTAATTAGTATTCCTATTGTAGCTCGTATTAAAGGGGATGGATCTCCAACACTGTTGAGACATTCTGATTTTATGAATTCTGTTACTTCGGGAGGAAACTGATGAAAATGGGCTTTGACGTTATTTTTTAAGATTAATCCACTTAAAGATCTGGTGGGTTCATCTGGAAAGAAAAACCCACTATATCATTTCATTTATTCAGAATGGCTAAAGAAATACTATTTAAAAGTAATTTATAATACACATATACATACATAAGCATTAACTGATGACAAAATGAATGGGGAAAAAAGTCACATTCAAGTAACACTCATGCATAATACAGTGAACCTTCTTTCTTCCATGGCTCGCTTTTGCCCTGGTCTAGATTCACTACTATTCATTTCTATGCTAAAAAAAAATTCTTTATACAGTAGTCACCGCTTGTAGTGATCATGGATGTTACAATCAGTTGGTTGTACTGATCTAAATAGCAAGAAAAGCATCTCCTGTATCTAAACACATAGAAAATCTGCCGGTACAAGTGATCGGTTCCAATCAGATAACTCCATAGAACACGAGGACAATGACGATGAGGAGCACCCAGAAGAGAAACCACCATCAGCCCCAGAAACTCTGCAAGCCCTTCATCCTTTAAGATCTGTACAGTACAGCTCTGAATCTTTTGATGAGCATCATTCATATGAACGGTTTATCCAACGAATGCTTGAAAACTAAAACAGATTTATTATGAAAGCTTAAAAAATGAGATGTGTATGATTTTTTTTCAAATATAAATATTGTATCGATTCTTTTTCTAATTAAAACGAATGAGTAGATAATAACAAATTTATGTGATCTGCTTTTTTTCTGTTATCCTTACCAATGGCAGAGCTAGAGAAAGTAGCGCCTAGGAAATGTTTTTTTTTTTTTCACCCCTTCATCAGATTTGACTTTAAAAAGGGACGTGAACACACTATCCCCACAGCTCTCCCCAAGAGTGTCTTCCTGGTTGCTAAACCTCTGATCCCTGTATACCTATAGATTTGAATAATTTTTAAGGCATTTTGGATGTAATAATCACCTTGGCTTTGTCCTAGAGTTATCACTACAAGCGGCACCCACTGCAGTACCGTAGACATTCGATTGTTAGCTGCATACTTTGAACTTCCATCACACATTTCCTCCTCGAAAAATTTTTTTAGCCGATTTAATTTTTTTTTTTCACACAACAGAACAAACCAAAGAACAGGTTCTTACATATCCGGTGATCTAATGTCTTTTCATTCTTGTATAGAATAGTTAACAGTCAACTGACAGATGAGTGGAAGATCACAGCATGGAACAGACATCGGTAGACATTCGGTATGGTCAAGAAAATAAAGAAAGTACAGTCATCAAAACTAGCAGAATTTTTTTGAAACTTAAAATTAGAAAACTAGCTAGTAAACTTCCCTAAAAAGAAAACTAAGCGAGATCATTAAAATATACATTTTAAATTCTGTCTATTGCAGTAAATTGGCCAAAAAAATTGCAATATATCCAATTACGAGGATTACATTTTGATGCTTTATATTTTTTTTATAAAAATTAAATTAATAATGTAATATATGTAAATACTTCTCAAAAAAACGTTAAAGATAATCTCTTTTATTGCAATAAACATTCAATTATTTAAAAGCTGGTATTTGAAATATTATAAAACTGACTGTTTGATGAAGGTATATGCCTAGGTTTGCAAAGCGGTTTTTGACTACACTTCGCAATTTATTATTATTATTGCTTTATTTTAGTCCATGTGTTTATCTTTCCAAATCTGCATTTGTTTTACTTTTCAGATTAATAGAAGCGAAGATACAGAGGTTTTAACAAAACAAAACAGACAAAAACGAAACCAGAAATGTCACAAAAAAAGACGGGAAGTTTGCATTTTTGCCACTGCTTTACCCAACACAAATTAAATTGAAAATTAATTTATAATATACTTTATTAGCGAGCCACAACGATTTTATATAATTTCTGAACTATTTTTAAGTATAAAACTTTGGCAACAACGTTCGTTTATGTTTACATGTGCTTGCTCACTCTTTTTATCAGTCATTTTCGCTGAATATCGTGTGAGTTTTAATTATTTTATTTATCTCGGTTGCTCTTTTTCACATTGAAATGTGTGGAAAAGTATTGGCCGATCAAAAAAAGTAATCTTTTCTCAATGTCCAAGGAAGTATCAACTTCTGTTGATCAGGGATGAGATTGACAAAAAAGCAAAAAGACTGAAATCATACGCGAGAAAAAATTTGCACCATAATTTATACGCGAAAGATGTTTTTAAGAAGTAAAACATCAGAACATGCAACATGATGAAAATATTACACTATAATAATTAATAACTTTTATTATTTATAATTCAGTATGTATAAATAAGAAAAAGAATACTAAATTATTATTAAATCATTCGCATTAAAAGTTAACGAACAAGTTTAACACATCATCAGGGGCATCAGAAAATACAAAATTAGACATTAAAACATATTTACCACTGTGCATCACTGAGATGCAACCTTCACCTAACAGAAGTCTGAGAAGAATTATATTTAATAGCCTTTTGATAAAAGTTGGCTAAAAAATAAATAAAAATAAGAACAAATAATTTCTTTTTGCTTCATGCAATTGTGTAAAGTGCTCTTTACACACTTAGTGCTTTTGTGTCAAATAAGCTCTTTATAAATTATAATAATGTATCATATACTGAATTCTGTTTTATTTCTTTTATTTTTATACTTTTTTTCAAAAGTAACAGCACAATGATTTTGTACCTTATAAAGTGAGAGGGACCTAGAAATTGTACAGTTACAATGACAGATTCATTTAGCACTATTGCTATTTGAAACATTTCCTTAATTGTTAAAGAAGTGGTTTGCTTTCATTTTTTTATTTGTGCGGTTTTGTTGGTAACAGATCTCCATTAACACGCTTCACCCCTTGTTTTGGAGGGCTCCTATCTTTAACAGATTTTTCTTCAATAAAGGATGTGTTTATACCCTCTGCAAGTTTATTTTCAGTAGAGGTTAAAGTTTTTGCACAGTCTTCATTAGTATCTCTTTGTTTAATTACTGGTATAGTTGTTGGGACTACATTATCTCTAGAATGCCTAGGTAAATCATCGGTTTTATTTTTTATTTTGAGAAGATTTTTTTTATGTCTTATTCTCTGCTTAACCTCTTTTGACAGAACACCACCCCATGCCTCTGTGCCTTGAAGCCATGACAGCTATTTTACAGTTTATTGGGCACAAGACGGAATACCTCTTTTGACAGGAGTTTCTCTTTTTTTTATGTAGTTTATTTATTTGTTTTTGTTCCATTTTTTTATTTTTTATTATTTCCTCATCTTGGTATGCCCTACAAGATGACCTTAAGTTTTCAACCAATTTTTCCAACATGTTCATGCAAAAAAACCACACAAACACCTTTTTTTTTTTTTTTTTTTTGCAAAATATGCCACAGAGGTTTTGTTTTCCGCAAAAAGGTGGTACTTAATACTTTGAATGGCACAGAATATGTTGGAATGTTCATCCTTGTAGAGCTTGCTGATATAATGTTGATTCATCAATAGACGATGATCAGCTAGTTTCCTAGCTGGTGGAGTCAAGCCGCATGGTCGAGCATATTTTCCCAGAATTTTCTTTCAAAAACGGAGGATAGAAAGGTTTCTTTTCTTCGTGTAAAAGCGGAATTTTCGGAAGAAAAAGTAAATTTTTGCGGCGGGGGGAGAAAAAAAAACGGAAATCCGAAAGAAAAAGAAAAAAACGGAAATTTCTCCAAAATAACAAAAAAGTGGAAATCAGCGAAAAAATCTCATCCCTGGTTGATGGAACATCCATAGAGGTAATGTTGACATGTAGTGAAAAAAAAAACTGCAAACCTTTCAAGAACATTTCAGAGAGGATACTGTGTATGAAAAGAATTGGATTAAGTATTACTCGTATTGAAATACTTATTTATTTATTTATTTGCACAGAATGTAACAATAATGTGTTATATTTGGTGAATTTTATTTTTTGGTGGGTTTTATTCTCCAACTACTGCTTATATTATAAGAATTGCCCCTTCTCAAAGAATTTTGATTCTTCAAAGAAACAAGAAAGGTACAATGAAATAAATACATAATTTGTATGTGCATTTAGACATATTGCTAAAGGTTTTACAGCTGCGAAGAAGAAACTATAAGAATTTGCCAGCATTTCTTACAAAAGTTTCTTTTTAAAAAAAACAAGAACTGAAACTCCTTCATGCTTCTGTGTCAGTTTTAGAAAACTGATGATTTTAAGGCAAGTGGTATTCAGGATTACTTTAGTAAAATATAAATTAAAGCTATAAATACCTTCTTTAAGGAAGGTATTTTTTATCTAAATTTTAACACAAAACACATGATTTCAGAAAAATTTATTAAAAATTTTCTTTGAAATTTTGTAAATACAGGTGTCCGCACTTACCATGGTCCAAAAGCTAATTTTTAAACCGTTAGATACATATAGTTTCAATATGAAAAATGCTTTAAATGAAGGGAAGAATTATAATATGTTTTTTGAGTGAATAAATATATTCCTGAAAAAGTTACAAAATCTAAGGTTTTATACAATCCCCCCGGTCCTATCAATCATATTTAGTCAAATATTCTTGAAACTCTAACATTTTAAACAGAAAAAGTTCCAATCTTCAGCGACTAAAACTGACCGAGTTACGGAGCTTTGAATAAAAATGACTTAGACCACTTTACACCATTTCAATAGCAGTCTTAAAGGCGATCCACTAATAAATGTGCAGCATTTGCCCGACGAGGCCGCTGATTGGTTAAAAATCATGAAATTCAAAGCTCTATAACTCACTCGGCTTTTGTTGCAGAAGAGCAGGACTTTTTTATGTTTAAAATGTTAGAGTGTCAAAAATATTTAGCTAAATATGAATGACAGAACCAGAGGATCGTATAAAAAGTTAGAATTCATAACTTATTCATTCTTAACTTATTTAGAAATATATTTAACAACTCAAAAAACATAAAATGTAATTCCCTTTATTTAAAGCATTTTCCCAATTGGAACTATATGCCTATCTTGAACGGTTTAAAAAAACGGCTACCTATTGGATAAGATAAGTGTGGACACCCTGTATGTTACCTCAAGTATAATAAAGACAATGAACTAAAGATTTAGATCTCGTGTATAGTTTTTGATTTTGGGCTATCAATTGTTATTAATACCTATGTATTTTCAAAATTTTGATTAAGAACATGTGCGATGAGCTATAACTTTTTAGTAAATGCAAAGATTTCTTAGAATTTAGTTCACTGCACTGTTCCAAGTATTCTGTGTAAAAAAAGAATTTAAATCCGTGAAACGTTAAAGATGTGCAGGATTTAAACAACTACCAAGAACATATATATATCTTTAATGCTACAATAACCAGTAAGATTTTAAAATTAAAAGATATTTTGCTAGCTTGAAACCAAATGTACAGTAAACTCTAGATTATCCGGCATTCAAGTATCTGGAAGGCTCAACTAACCGGAAAAATTAGAAAATGAGTTTTTCTAAAAATTTTACATCTGCGCGCCAAAATTTAGAACATGCGCGCTCCGTCCCATTCACGCGGACAATTTATTTCTGGAATGCAACGTTCGCTCCACACGGAGGGGCGTAGAAGGAAAAAAAGCAATATACAGTACTTTGACGTACACAGACTTTCTTTATCGGGGGTTCAAAATCAAAAGTGAGAACCAAAAAAAATAATAATAATAAAAGCCTCTTGCCAGACCACAAAATGAGATTGGAAGAAAAAAGAAGCTCTGCTCCGAAGGGGTACTCCAAGATTAGTAAAGTCTCTTTTAGCTATTTGTATTTACCCTCCAAATACTGGCAGATGTTGATTCCAATAACGTAATTGGAGGCGCGCGTAACACTTGCGATTTTCTAAAAGATAATTAGTTTTGATATTTAATCTGGGATTTGTTTATGATCACTTAAAAGAGTTTTATTATGCTTTCCGAGTAGAATATTTTTCAGTTTCGTCGTCATTTTTATATGTTTATATTTTTACAATCTATATATTTACGGTAAAAATTCGGATACAGATCATATTTTTTTAAAATCATCAATGTTAAATTAAAATCTTCATAATATATTATGTAAATACAGTGTTATGGAAGATATCGAAGTATTCTTAAAAATTATATTTAATGCAGATTTCAAAATGACAAAAACAAATTACTTGGCCAAAAAAATCTTGGGGGGAGAAAAAAAGGCTACAATCTACCCCCACCCCCGCCATTTTTCCTGTCACACTCAACTATCCGGAAATCGGAGTTTCCCGAGCATGCCGGTTAGTTAAGCTTTTACTGTATATCAAAAAATAATGAAATGCGCAAGATATCACAAAAATAGACATAAGCAAAAAAAAAAAACAAAATTTAATTAGCTATTGTTTCAATTATTTAGCTTTAATTTGTTAGTAACAGTAGCAATATCAATTTCATGATGAACTCAATTTCAAAAATCGAAGTACTAGATAATTTTTTTCTCTTTGAAATTTCTTATATTGAAGAAACCCAAAGAAGACACTGTAAAATATCCCATACATTTACAGAATACTTATGAAAAAAAAGGCAATTTTCTTGTTTAACCTTTATCTTAAGAGTCAGTAGAAATTGTGCACTTTTTCAATACAGTATTTTGACTAAGAAACATTCAAGTGCTTTTTGTCCTTTTCAAGTAATTAGAAGATCAGATCCGAGATCTCCATTCAGCTAACCCTTGAGTAATTATTCTTGTTTCACCTCATTAGCAATAAATAAACCCATCATAAATTGGATGATAGAATAGAACAGGAGAAAAACCTTAATTGTTTACTGTTACAGCAGTCACATCAACTCGTAAGCAAAAGCAAAAATTCTATTACTGTAGTATCTGTACTGCTCATAAAATAAAGGTTAAAACAATACAAAACATTTCATGGGAAACTATCTTAAATACAAACACAGAAAATTTCCTAAATTTAAAAGAAAAAAATTGATTGGCACTACAGTAGAGCCACGTTAATATGGAGACCGCCTGATCAGACAAATTTTTTAAAAAAAATTTAATATACTAATTTTAGAAAGAGGTCAATATGAAAATATGCAAGCATCTCGTTACAAAGCTGTGTTAATTAAACTGTAAGAAAAGTTGTATGCATTTATGAAAAAAAAAAAAAAACCGTTGAATTGTATAGCTTTATCCATCTAAAACTTGCATTACATGCATTTTAAGCCAAATTCTGGGTCAATCTTGAGTCTAGGGTGTGTACGCACTTCGTTTCACTTAAGCTCATTAATTGTTTGTCGCCACGACAGAGTGCCAGAACATTTGTTTTGAATGATAATTTTTTCGGCGTCTTCACCTGTCTACAGGGCATGCCCTTAATTTCGTCTCATTTCCATTGGTCCACTCTTCAATTTGATTGGTCGGCATACAAATTTGAATAATACTTCGTTTGGAATTTTTGATCATTTACCAAATGATTTTTTTCAATAACAGTTTGCTTCTCTTCTAAAGATTTTCGTTCATCGAGTTTGCCGATTCTTTTTCTCTGTGTTGCTGATTATGGCTTCCAAATATCAAACAAGGAATGTTTTTTCTGGAAACTGGTTCCCTTGCTATGTTTCACCATCTTCAGGTCGTATTTTCTCTGTGTGTTTCGTTTCTCAATGAAAAAAAAACAAAGCTTTTAGGGGGCCTTCGCTGAAAGTGAAGCCACTGATGATTCTTTAAGTTAAAAAAATTTGCCAGGTACATAATTGCAATGCCAAAGGCATTGTGTGCTTAATCGCTCATTTTCAGATGCTGCAGGCATCGAATGCGCAGGAGACCTATAAAAAACTAGCTGCGCATCCTAAACAGTGTTTCGGATGCAAATAAAATTAAACCAAAGAAAATTGGCGAGACAATAGTATGCACCCTAAACTCCAGGTTTAACAAATTCTGCAATTCGGATTTTCGGTCATTCGATAGGGTCTAGTCCCGTCTAGTGCAGATTACCAAGACTCTACCGTATATATAAATCAAATTTCAGAAAATAAGTATTTGTTTACTTGTCATTTTATGCATACTGTTATTACACTGTTTATAAAAATATGGAACTTTCATTACAAGTAATCAAATGTAAAAAAAAGTCAATAAAAATTTTATTAGGAATTCACAACTTTCATAATCCACGTAAAAGCAAAAGAAATGAACGAAATGTTCTATTATATCCCATCTGTCTTCAAAAATAAACATCCAATTCAATGAAAAAATGAACAAAATATTTAACATTTAAAAAAAATAACTTTTTTTTACATCTGAACATAATTTTTTATTAAATGTTTTTTTTTCTTTCTTCAGGGAAACATCAATGCATTTCTGAGAAAAACAAATGGCAAATGATTTATTCAAATTATTGTAAACTGCAGCTTCTATTACTTATTGTTTAATCAATTGTTAGAATTTAAATCAATTATCTGAATTGGAGTTGCAATAGTAAACTATCAGAAAAAAAATGAATATTGGAATTATATATTTATGAAAAATAAAATTTCATCTAGCAACTTTTTTTTAAGTTCTGCAAGCAATTTTACTTTCAGCTGTTGAAAATGAAGAAATTTTAAAATTTATTGCCATAAGAGATAAAATATAAAAATTAATTATAATAAGGGGTTTCTTACTTTCTTTTTAACGTTGAAACATTTGTTTGTAAAAAACGCAAATCTTAAAAACAGTTCAATGTTTACCAATACAAATTTTTTTAAACTATATTTTTACTGTATTAGGAATAAGTATCCATATCCCCTCTAAGCAGTTAGCCATTTTGATCTACTAGCATTAACTTCTTAAAAATTTGCTTTTTAAAGTGAATAACTGCTTAATTGCATTTAATCAAATCTCAGAAATATTTTATCCCAGGTAGTTAAGAAATTATACACATAAACATGAATTACCTGCATTTGAACTCAACAAGATAAATGGGAAAAATAGGTATAAAACGTTTAGAGGGATATATTATACAGCTAGTGAAATAATAACTGAATTAATAACTATAAAGGAGATAAATTTTGAAAGTCACTTACCTTCTGTCGTTAACTTTGTCAGCACGAATATTAAATAGTTGTTGAAATCTGGATATTTGTTCAGTTCTTCCAATTTCTAAAATTTAAATTAACAAAACAATGAGAGAATGAAAATAAATTTAAAAACTGTAATTTTAAAAGTAAATCATCAAAAAATAATAGCACTGAGTATAATCAAGATATTTGAAAATTAAAGGCATTCTAAAAATACTAATGGAACATATTAACACCTTAAGGATTGCTTTTTTTTTTTTGCTATCTAATAAGATGACCCCTGCTGTTTTGGAAAAGGGCTGTCATTTTCATTCATCTAAGAAGGAATAGAATACTTGAGATGTTTATGGACACTACGTAATTTTTGTGCCAAATTATAAGGCTAATTAATGATTAAATTGTAGTTCATAAGCCTAAAAATGCGATAATTCAATGCAAGTGAATATCACAGGCATGAGGCTTAAGGGGTTATTATGCAAGTCCTGATATAAATACTCAACAGTTCAAATATTAACTTAGGATTAAGGATGAAGAGAGAGTCTCCAGTGTATGCTCCAGAACTGAGTTCCTAGCTTGTGCAGGGTTCAAATATTATTAGATCAAGAGTATCACAAAAAATCTGCCTTCATTTGAAAATCCTTAAAAGGCAAGAAAAAACTGCCATCAAAAGACGGGCTAAAATTATTGCCGATCTGATTCGATCAAAAGAAGAAGAAAATGGCACCCTCCAAGAAAGTCCTCCATATTCTTTTCAAATATTAACTTATTTTGAGTAACAAAATTTTCAGATGACACCAATATAATTTAAATTCGATAAAAACATTTTTTTTTATTTTTTAAAAGCATTTACAATTATTTATCATTACTACTAAAAGTAGCTACGAAAAAATAATTTGACGTATGTATAATAGGGTATGAAAAGATTTTAAGAGCAGCTTACAAATCAACTCAGTGTCTCAAAACCAATTAAAAAGTCAGAAAAATTTTTTTTAAAAAAAGTTTATTTCATCAATTTCAAATAACTATCAATATTACATCAAGAATAATTTTTGAGAATTCTTATAGAGCAAAAATTGTGCAATTTTTCTCACCTATTTTTTAACATATTGTCAAATCAAACTCTACAGATGATGCACCTACAATACGCAAATTCAAACCAACAAGATAAATTGTAATCAAATATTAACAAGATATCGTACTTTATCTAAACAACCGTCATAATTTCCATAATCTAATATTTTTTCCCTAGCAATCGAAAATCGGTCGACACACTTCGCTTTCCCCTAACTACACATACTCTTCAATTTTGCAGTTCAACAGATTTTAAATAAAATAAAACTATACTTCAAAAACGAATTGGGAACAAATAATAAAAAATACAATAAAAATTTAACCACAACATTTAGATTAGCAAACGCTTAACATAATAGGACTGGCGACATAACTGACGTGATAAAATAGGCTTAACATATCTATCACAAATTATAAGTAACTCAACAGAAAAAAAAATTGATTTCTCAAATACCTGTTGTACTGCTCTCTGAGTTGCTGTATCTGGAGATTGTGATTCTTTCAAAAGTTTTAGAATTTCTCTCAAACCTTCTTCTTGGGGCTGCCAGGCTAAAGCCATACTATCTCGCATTTTGCGAAACACCTATACCGGTTGAAATGTTTGAGTTCGCTGCTCAGCGAAAAACACTGTAAATTGCACACAATTTATACACACTGAATACGCACACAATCAGTCTTTAAACTTCATTACAAACAATGAACTTTTTGATTATAAATAAAACAACTTGCGAAATTCGGTCAATTCCATACAGCACAT
Source organism: Araneus ventricosus (assembly GCA_013235015.1). Taxonomy (NCBI): domain Eukaryota; kingdom Metazoa; phylum Arthropoda; class Arachnida; order Araneae; family Araneidae; genus Araneus; species Araneus ventricosus. The sequence goes on from BGPR01036665.1 coordinate 13,477, forward strand.
AACATTACGAAACGGAATAAAAACGTCTCTTCTGTGGTCTTCCAGTGCAATTCAAATTAATCGATTATGCTTATCGACCAGATGGAGAATAGCGGAAAATTGATTATAAAAAAAACTATAATAAAAATGATTTTAAAAATAAATCAGTTCACTACTTATTTACAAATTCTGCTAAAACAGTTATTATTTTTATAAATTCAGAACAAAATATTCGGCGATATAAAATTATTTAGGTATCCGAAATGCATAAAAACTTTAAAAGAAAGTTGGCAGCAATTAAATTACGACGTACAAAAATTTTAAAGATCTTTGGGATAATTAAGAACTATGTTTTTAAGAAAAAAAAATTTAAAATATGGACGAGTTTTCTTGTTTGTTTATTTACATGTAGGTAGGATTTCCGCTTGTACCATCAACTTCCGGTGATGATGTTAAAAGCGTCACCTCTAATCAGTGGCGAATCTAGAGAAGGAGCTATCGGGCTGCAGCCCCTCCCAAAGGTAAACCAAAATTCTTGATTTAATTTAAAATCACTACAACTGCTTGATCTTAATTTTCATTTTAAAAAAATAGCAATAAAATAGTGCCAACACTGCTTTCTGACTTGACAGGCTCGAAAATTTTCCTACTTTTCTAGTCATTCCACTTGCACTTGTAGAGTTGGCGCGGTCGAAAACATTTTTTGGCCAGTATTTCATTGTATTTTTTATTAAATTATCAAAAGTATTGTAGTGTTCTTTATTATTCTTATTGTCAGGAGAGGAAAGACTGTAATGTTAAAGTGTTTTGGTTTATATAAGCCATGAGGCTTGGCATTCGTCACTACGATACAAAATTTTTATGACTTCAGCCCCCCCCCCCGACCCGAATCCTGGATTCGCCACTGCCTCTAATAGATGGACGTGTTAAGTCAATGGGGAGAAAAGAATATGGATGCCTTTCTAGGAGGGTGCCATTTTTTTTTTTCTCTTGACCGAATCAGATCGGCAATAATTTTAGCCCGTCTTTTGATGGCAATATTCACCTCTTTTTTGATTACAGATTGAAAAGAACTATGGAATGAATAGGGGATAATAGCCTTTGTTGCTGAAAATCCCAAACCCCCCAAATCAAATCAAAGTCAATGGGGAATTTTCAAAATTTCAACACTCTGTTTGAAGATAATAATTAATGTTTAAAGTGAAGTTTTTAATGCTGTGCCTTGAGAATACTTTGAAAATATTAAATTTAATATTCCTATTATTGTAGTTCTCAATGTTTACTTAAAATACGAGCCTAATTTTGTGGGACGGTTGGCATAATTATTCTTTATCGCTGTTTCTGTCGACTTCCAAGGTTTGTTTGGTCGGTTAATTTTTAACCATACGATTTAAATAACCACTGACGGTTAAATTTTTAACCAAACGATTTAGCTAATTCCAATAGTTCCATTTCGAATTTAAATACTTTAAGAGCTTCTATTAACCGATTTAAAAAGAAAGGATTACACAAACTCAAAAAACACGGAATTCAACGTTTCGTGTACTAAAAAAGAACTGATTCGAACTTGGCGTTTGATACAATTTCCAAATGGATTTGGCGATTGCTTAAATCGGAAGGTTACCGGAAAATGGTCTGTAAATCCAATATAAACAAACCAGGAAACTCGACCATTGAAACATAAAACAATTCATCATTGCCAAAAATCTTCCTCACCTCAAGTTGCTGCATATCTTAATAGAAATCATTTTTTTAACGTAGGACTACGTTTCTTCCACTTCGGTCTCAGGAAGAAAATTGATTCACATGCCACAAAACTTGGTATGGGAGATCCTCTATATCTCGGTAACTACATAAGTTAAAAACATAACTAATATCTTATTTTAGAGATAAAGGGTAACAACAGAAGTTACAAAAAAACATTGAAAATCGGAATTGTAGTTCAGAGACTTAATGTCTGGATTTAATTAATTCATTCATGTCGATATCCCA
>BGPR01036666.1:0-15447 GCA_013235015.1 Araneus ventricosus
TCATTTTTTAATAATAATAATAATTTTAATCATTTTTTAATAATAATTGGTTTAATAATTTTTAATAATTGGTTAGTTGAATTATTTTCTTACTATATTTCTGAATTGAAGGCTTTAGAAAAGAAATATTAATATTTTTAATTTAATGACTTAATTAATTAAAATTAGGTAAAATAAATAAACTCTTGAAATTATTTTTTCTGTATTCCTTCATTGTTGAAAGCTAAAAAAACGTGTTGCGCAGAGTTAATGCACACGGTGGATCTTCGGTGTAATTGAGTTAAAAGCCTGAACTTAGGTTAATGACTCTGGAATCGGGTTCAGAAGTCCCTTCACATATTCGTATTTTGTAATGTTTGAGATGAAGAGTCAAGGCAGGCTTAAAAACTGGTGGTTAATTTACTTTAAAAAATGGAATTATGTGTACAGGGTGTCCACTTTCAACATGGTCCAATAGCTAATTCCCGAGTCGTTAGCGATACACATATACTTCCAGTTGGAAAAATGCTTCAAATGGCGTAAAGAATTATATTTTATGTTGTATGAGTTAATAAGTGTTCTGCAGAAAAAATTACGATCTCTACATTTTTATGCAGTCCCCCGGTCCTATCAGTCATATTTAGTAAAATATTCTTGACATTCCATCATTTTAAACAAAAAAAGTCCCACTCTTCTGCGACTAAAACTGACCGAGTTATGGAGCTTTGAATATCGGTGACAGACCATTTTACGTCATTTCAATAGCCGTCTTGAAGACGATCCACCAATCAGTGCGCAACAATTGCTCGACGAGGCCGCTGATTGGTTAAAAATCATGAAATTCAAAGCTCCATAACTCCCTCAGTTTTAGTCGCAGAAGAGTGAAACTTTTTTTGTTTAAAATGATGGAATGTCAAGAATATTTTACTCAATATGACTGACAGGACCGGGGGAACGTATACAAAATTAGAATTAGTAACTTTTTCAGAAATATAGTTATTGACTCAAACAACATAAAATATAATTCTTCCCTTCTTTTAAAGCATTTTTCCAATTGGTACTATATGCCTATCTCTAATGGTTTAGAAATTAGCTATTGGGCCACGATAAGAGTGGACACCCTATTGCTGACTTAGACTACTTTAGAATATATGAACGACCGCCTCCAGGGAGATCCTCCAATCATAGCGCAGCGCTTGCTCCGCTGATTGGTTTAAAATTATAAAATTCATTGCTCCATAACTCGGTAAGTTTTAATCGCAGAAGGGTAAAGCTTGCTTTGTTTAAAATGTTAGTGTGTCAAGAATATTTTACTATATATGGCTAATAGGAACGGGGGGAGAGGGGGTATAAAAATCTAGACTTCTATTGACTCATCTATACTTATAAAAGGCAATGTTTGCGTCCGCGCGATGTCCAGACGAATCTATCGCACTTACAGCCATGAAATTTGACACACAGGTAATCGTAATGGTGACTCAATTCACCTCGAAGCCGGAATTTTAAAATTTAATCTAGCAATTTTTTTGTTTAATGTTTTGTGTTGTTTTGGGTCATTTTTTGCACGTTTACGGCTGTAGTATCTTTTATAATGATCGTTGAAAAACAATCAATGCCCCATCGGATAGAACAAACAATTTTCGTTCTTATGAAGTTTGTTTTGAATTTCTAACATAATTTATTGAATTTTGAGAAATTTTTAATTAATAGTAACTTTTCCTTATATTTTTAACTTACAATTCTTATTTTCTTGCATCCGACGTTCTAATAACGCTATCATTTTCAATTTTTTTAGGTATAAACCGGAATATTTATCCCTGTTTTAAAACAAGAATGGTTAAAATATCTTTTTTCTCCGATTTTCTATGAATTTTTTTATTGATCAGTTCAAAACATTTTCTCTCGCAAATCCGAATCGACGAAGCTTTCGACCGACCCGAGGTTAGTTCCCAGAATGCATTTCTACGATCCGGTTGGCTGACGGTACCAAGCCAAAGCACGTCGTACTCTCGATCATTTTATTGCGTTAGCTAATCTTAATTACTTCATTTTACTGATCCAAGAATCGTTTGATTTATTTGTTTTATTATATATAATTGTATATATTTGTCAATATAATCAAATATATATATATATTTGATTTCGTTTTAAAAACTTTGGACTTTTTTTTATTTTGCTGAAGTCATTATACCAAGGGCAACGCCGTGCTAGTACAACATCAAATACAATTCCTTACATCATTCAAAGCATTTTTTCCGATTCGGAAGTATATGTCTATTTCTGACGACTTAGAAATTAGCTATTGGACCACGTTTAGAAGACAGCCTCTATATATTTCTACTGAAACTGTTAAGAACAGAAAAAGCATCATACGAAAGAAAAAAATTATGATCTAAATCGTTTACGTAAAGAATAGATAAAAACTTACAAAACCAGTTATTACCCAGAAATATCATCTACAAAGAAGAAGCAATGCAAAATGCTTAATAGTCTGTTAATAATGAATCTGCAATAATTTCCTTATGTATAACAAAACACGTAATATCAGTTTGCTAAGACATAATTACATTAAGCGATAACTAAGGAATCCAAAAAATATGAAAACATTTCACCGTAGCAATTCTTTTCGTTTTCTATAAATTGAGAGCTTATTTTGGAACCATAAAGTATGGAAGTAGGACATCTATTTCGGTTTAAAGTGAGTATACCGCACGGAGCGATAAAATCGAAAGTAAATGCGTAAATAAATGAAAAAAAATGTCTATCTATTGGAAGCCTGTTTAATTTTATTCCTTTCATTTCTGCTTTTCCTTGATTATTTTTAAATTCTGAAACTTTCTAATAGAAGAGTGTCACTGATTCATTCAATGAAGCTTGTAATCCTTGCAACTTGTTTGTAATTGTCAATATTAAATTCCCAAAAGCTGGCTTGTTTTGAAATTTATGAACACTGTCAAATGGAGCAGGTAAAAATTCAAAAAGCGAATGTATCTCCAAGATGAAATTTTCTTGATTTTGGAATAATAATTGTATGATAAAGCAAAACTTCAGTGAGCATTTTTGATACCTCCATTCTTTCAGTTAAAGCATCGATTTAATTAATCAACGATCCATCGAGAGTAAAAAAATTAAATAAATACATGAAGACTTGTTAAGAAAAACAATGATGAAACAAGTTGGAAATGTATAGGATGGGGCTGCATGGAAAGTAGTGCTGGAAAGCGTCAAAAGAATGATAAAAGTCACGTGTTTTGAATGTGAAAAGTGCCCTTTAAATTTGAGCGGAAAGATCTGCATTTCGTGCAGTACAAGATTGGCGCGCGGTTAGATAATTATCTCTTTTTTTCTCTTTCGCCGCTCACATGGTTTATTTTTCTTTGCTTAATTATTTTCGTAAGAATTTTGTAATAAAATTTTTCCGAAGAAAACACTTCCGATTTAAAACATATCTTTGCCTTGATTTCGTGTAACAAAAATTTTACTCAAATAAGAAGTTGTCGTTCGGTCCCTAAAAATAAATTCAGACAAAAATTCTTAGCTTCTACAGAAGATTTGCCAAGAACTGACTTGATGCATGCCCTGTAACAAAAGGAACGCACATTGAACAGGTAGGAAATATTTGACGAATGCTTGTGGTGTTGCATTCAAAACTTGAATATATCACCTCTTGAAGGAGATAATTTTCAAATAAATACAATAATTATCTGCAATACAATAAAGCTTTGAAATCATGGAATTCACTTTGTCTCATCTTATATTTAAAAGGAAAAAGTTTATCATATGACATTGAAATTCAAAACATTAATAATATATAACGAAAGTTTATTGTTTAAAGTGTGTATTTCAACACTCTGCAAACACCTTTCACAGTACTTATCAGTTCTTAACTTGACGAGCCGCAGCTGATTAAATATCAATTATGAAACCGAAACCTCGAACTTCTGGACGAAACTGTGCTTCAGAAGAATTGGGTTAATTCGCGTACGAATATCACTATGCAGACAGTAATAGCAGCTTTAACCCCTTCATTAACAACGAGTGTCATTGGATTATGGGTTCTTAATTATCGCGACATCGAATTCCGGTTTTATCATCAAGAATGACGTGATGACGTAGAATAGGAGAAAGTTTTCTGATTTTGGTGTTATGATCTGTAACGTAGACAGTGAAAATAACCCAAAAAATTGTTATAAAGACTCTACTAATACTTCGATACGTTACGTGCACAGATTCGGTTTTTTATCTAATTAATATAACAGAATGAATTCTGTCATAAACAATTAATAACTTGCCAGAATTTTACAGAAATGTTGTTCTTCTAATGTACAAAAAGCGTTATCCAATTTTTAGTAATGTGAAAGCGAGTTTCTTTTGAAACCCAATGTTTGAATGTAATTATTTTTTAAAAAATTATGCCCGTATGTATGTGAACAATACAAATAAAAGAAAATGACGGAAGGCTGTCTTTTCAAACAACCACTGATACTGGACCGCTGGACTACTTTAGTAGCGTGACTCTTTTGTTTCTCGAAGTTTCTCGTAAGTTTTTAAGTTTAAGTAAGTTTTTTTTGTAACTTCTGTTGTTACCCTTTATGTCTAAAATAAGACATTAGTTATATTTTTAACATATGTAGTTACCGAGATATAGAGGATCGCGTCACCAATTCATGCGAATTTTTGCCCAACTTTGCGACTCAGTAGTCGCTGAACTACAATTCCGATTTTCAAATTTGTTTTGTAACTTCTTTTGTTACTCTTTATCTCTAAAATAAGACATTAGTTATGTTTTTAACATATGTAGTTACCGATATATAGGGGATCTCCCATACCAAGTTTTGTGGCGGTTTGGCGTGTGAATCAATTTCCTTCCTGAGACCCCAATGGGAGGAACGTAGTCCTACGTTAAAAATTCAACGATGGAGATAAATTAATTTTGACACATGGCCCTTAAGTGGCCCTCTTGGGCCCCTTAAGGGCCATGTGTCAAAGGGGGGGGGGGGCAAGGGCCATCTGTGACAAATTTTACATGAAGTCTATCTACATGAAGAAGAAATTTCTATAGTATAAAAGTACATACAAAAAGAAACTATTAAAAATATTTATTTTAGCATGCGCTTTTCTAATCATGCTGCATGAAAATATTATATAATTTTCAATTATTTCATTTATTTACCTGGCCATTGCTAAATCATTTTATGGGGGAAAAATCCAATAATTGTGGAAATCAGACGAAAATCATCACGGTAATCGAACTGGTATCAATATTTTTAAAATATTTTTTTAAAAATTCTAATCCCGATAATTTACGTGCAAAAAATGAATTCAATATTATCATTAGATGGAATTGTAAGGCTCATGTAGTTAAAAGAAATAACTAAAAACTGAACAAAATATTTTCATTTATCATAAATGGCAATGCATATTTTGGTAAAATGTGACGCGTTTTGTATTGAGCTTCATAGTATTGTGAAGAAAAGCGAGTATTCGTGTTGGAAGAGGTCCTTTTCCTTTTGAGCACTGTAAAAAAAATTACTGTAAATTTACAGTAAAAAGTACTGGCAATCAGGGTGCCAGTACTTTATACTGTAAAATTCAATTTTTACTGTAAAATTTTACGGTAACATTAACCGATTTACAGTAAATTTTATCACAAATTCTAAGGTAATATGTATTGCTATTTTTACAGGAACTTTTACTACAATTATAGGTTTCTACTGCATAGCTTACAGCATAAGACAAAAATTGGACCCGGGTCCATAATTTCGGCGGCAACACCACAAGCCGAATTTCATTTTCTTAGCTCGGTGCCTTTTATGACTATCCTTTTCACGTGCACTTATTCAAACAGAAAGTAACACTCAGGCATAATTGAATCGCTGACTATAGAAACAATATGAGTCAATTTTTTCCCCAAAAAATTCCTATCATGCTGTTCTCAAATTTCAAAACTGTGTTCACAGAATGAGTGAAGAAATGACAAGAGTCAGGTAAAGCCTCATCGTAGGTGTAAAAAAATCCATCACGTAGAAAAAAAATTTTCACCATTGATTTTTAAAAAAATTAATCAGTTTATTTAAAGCTCCCATCATTTTCATATTATTGATTCATGCGGTTTCTGTAGTAAATGATTCAATTGCAAGAATAGTTCTTGGGTAGGGATGGCGGTTTTTGAAAAAAAAAACCGGTTTTCGGTTAAACTGTTTTTTTTTTCACCTCCGGTTTAACCTGGCGGTTAAAACCGTTCAAAATAACCGTTTTTTAAAAAAGTAACATTTGTGGACAGAATTTATTATTAATAATAATATACAATAAGTAAGTATTAATACAATAATTAATTCATGTAATAAGTAATGATTATAAATAAGTAATTAATACAATATGGAATAATAATAAATGAGTAATTATTGCAATAAGTAAGTATTATAGACAGAATTTTTTATTAATATTGTTTCAAAAGAAATAAATTCATTGACCAATATTTATCATCTAATTTGCTTATAAAGATTCTTTCAGCAATGTGATGATCCGTGAGTCGACACCTCTCATCGGAAACAACATCATTCAACGTACATACTATTCTTTCGGACGCCACAGAACTTCCGATTAAAGGTAAATATTTTTTGGCTACAGAAAACAGACGCCGTTTGCAGACAAATTTTTTTATTAGTATTGTTTTTGCAGGAAATCAATCCATTGGCCAATATTTGTCTGTTCATAAAGACTCTTTCAGTAATCCGCCAACCAACAGACGCCTTGTCGGTGATTGGCCTAAGATGATGACATACAAAGTTTTATAACTCGGTAAATTTTAGTCTAGTCGAATTTAAAATCGAGCCTATCTTCCGACCCGGTTTTTGGATTTAAAAGATATAACCGGTTTAAACCGGCGCAAAAAATAACCGAAAAAACCGGTTAACCAAAACAAAGAAATAACCGGTTATTTTTAATATTCACCAGATCTGAATCCATGTGATTTCTTTCTTTGGGGTCATATGAAAGATTTGGTGTACAAGAAGAAGCCGACAGACCTTATTAGCCTCAAAAGGTCCATAACTGACTCATTTGCAAGCATTAAAAGAAAAACCCTTGAACTTGTAACTGACAACTTCGTGACTATGTTGCGCTATTGCATCACCTCTGACGGTTCTCATTTTGAAAACATTCTGCATTAAAATCCTTTTCAACATTCTTTTCAATAAAAAAATGTTTGTAGTGCTATCTGCAACGACTCAAGTGTTATTTCGGTTAAAAGTTGTAGGTTAATTAAAAGTCATCCTGTACATCTTTTCTCCAAGCTAAATGACTGCTTGATTTATAGGGTGTCCCTATTTCTTCCAAACAGGGAAATAATGTCATGGAACAGATACAGATTAGATTACTCCGCCCTGGCCGCATATTTACAAACCCTACCCTGATAGAACTGAGGCAGGAAACCGGCCAATACCATTGGCTACGAGGGGCAGTGACGTCGTTTTCAGCTCTCGCACGTAGCGTACGGCAATCATAACAAAACAAGAGTCGTCATACTTTTCTCCGTTTTCCCACAGTTGAGCACAGAAAATATTCTTCCGTGGGTTGTAATATTTTTAAAAATGAAATTATTTTTTTAAAATATCATAAAAAATGAAACATCCCACACTATAAGAAATTATACTAATGAAAAGTCTAACGATAACAACTTTGTTTGAAGGGTATTAACTAACAAATTAATGTTGTTGGGTTTTTTGACGTCATTCCAGTGAAAATAGTTCATTTGATGTTTCAAAGTCAACTAATCTAACTATAATTAATGCCAAATAATAGCAAAATTATTAATTATTATTATTAAGGCCAATAATAATAAAACGAAAAAAAGGATAATCGCTAGACTAAATAAAATTGCTACGTAGGTGCGTATCGCAGAACAAAATTCGCGTAGTCCAAGTAACGGAAACCTAAACTAATTCAAAGTCCACATTCAATCGCTTGTTTTGTTATAATTTCCGTACGAGAGCAAAGAACGACGTCATTGTCCGATTTCCTGCCTCAGTTCTATCAGGGTAGGGTTTGTAAATATGCGCCCTGGCCTAGGCCGTGCAGGAAAAATGTGATACATCTTACTTTACAATATTTTTCTCATCTTCTTCTTTTTTTTAGTGACGGGAAACATCGGTTTCACTGAACGACGACAATAAGTCTAATTCTTTAATTAACAGTTTGTGAAGAAGTCCTCGCAATGAGATACGAATATCGGTATTATTTATCAAATCTTTTAAACTCATTAATTGCCATCCACTAGGCCAGTTTTTTCTGTATGATGTACAAATTTCGCACTCTTTAATTACGTGAAAAACAGATTCCGTTTCTTGGCCGCATGAACATAACGACGTTTTTCTGAAGAATCTAACCTGGTGTTCTCTAAACGCTCCATGTGCCGTTAAAATTTGATCTATGTAGAAATCGCCATATAGTCTATCAACGTTAACTTTATCTATTAGGTTTTTTGGTCCATCGCGCATTTTTTGAATCATTCCAACGATTTTGCCACAGGTCCTTTATAATTTTATTTCCTTCATTTCTTATCTGGTTTCTAGAGGGAACAAAACTAATTGTTTCATCTGCAATCAATGTTGCCTCCTTGGCTAATTGATCTGCACGTTCATTCCCAAAATTCCCCATGTGTGCTCTAATCCAAGTCAAGATTATTTTTCCATTGTATTCTTTTATATTATTGATTATGTTATTCTTCCACAGCACTTACAAGGAGAGGGCACGACTTGGGAAATTCAGTCCGGGATGAAACTTGGCATATTAGTAGCATACCTTTAGGGTGTTCACCCATTAATCTAATAAAATGCAATGGCCAGCCAATTCGGAGAAAATGGCCCTCAAACTTTGGGATCAGCTTATATACCATTACGAGATCTCCAGCAGATAGCGGCCAAATGGCTCAGGTGTCAGCGCGCTTTCCTTCTGTTCGCTTGGTCGTCGGTTCGGACCTTGTTGTGTTTTATTCATTTTTAGTTTTTCCAAAATTATTTTAAATTAAATGAAAAAGTAAAGAAATATTTTTTAATTAAAATTTTAATCATTTTTATGCATAAAATAACTGTTCATTCATATGATACTTGAATTATAGTTAAAAATTAATTTATAAGCAGTAAAGTAATTATAAACACATCTTTAATGGTGATAAATGGTAATTATAATGATGCTCATCATGAAACATTTTTGTTCAGACTTTATCATTCATAAATTTTAGAAATTCATTCTACATTTATTAATTAATTTTAAATTTATCTTTCGCTTGGTGCTAGTAATTCTATATTTCTACATTTAATTACATACAAGAACCAGAATGATAATTATCATGAAAACATTTGAAAAAAATGTTTTGACATCTTGGACAATTAATAAATGACGATTGTTCACAAGAACAATGGTTCTTTAAGTGATTCTTGTGCGATTCCATCTTCAACCTCCGATACACTAGCAATATATTTATTCATAGCATATTTTAACTATCTGTATCATGCTAATTTAATCGAAAAACGACATAAAACACTTCAAAATCCAAGGTGAATAATCACGTTTGTTCAGAGTTTCTAAAGAAATAAGAGTAGCACTATAGAAGAATTTCATACGATAGTGAGTAAAAACAATTACACATCTTTCCCTTTTCAATCATTGAAATTTTATACCATCTGCCTATGCATTTAATAGATTAACAGATGCTCTCTACTATTTACATTCGATCATTAAAATATTAGACCGTCCTCAAATGTATTCAATGTATTAACATCTGCTCTCTTTTGTTTTCAAGATAAAGTAAAAACGAAGTATTTGTAAATACAAAAACCCAAATAATTTAAAACTTTTAATGGTTTTAAGATTTCAATTTTAATTACAGTTATTATTTATCACCATTAAAAACGTTTTTATAATTATTTTACTGCTTATAAATTAAATTTTAACTATAATTCAAGTATCATATGAATGAATAGTTACTTCATGCATAAAAATAATTAATTAAAATATATAATTTTGGAAAAAAAATGAAGAAAAATACAGCAAGTTCCGAACCGACGACCAAGCGGACAGAAAGAAAGCGCGCTGACAAGTGAGCCATTTGACCGCTAACTGCTGGTGATTACTTACTGATATATAAGCTGTGCCCAAAGTTTGAGGGCCATTTTCTCCGAATTGGTTGGCCATTGCACTTTATTAGATTAATGGGTGAACACCCTAAAGGTATGCTACTAATATGCCAAGTTTCATCCCGAACTGAATTTCCCAAGTCGTGTCCTCTCCTTGTTAATGCCATAAGTGCTGACCTGGAGTTACTGATTATATTTACTTGTCCTAGGTCATTTGCCTTGAGATACTTAACTGCCTGTTGAATGTCATGGAACCATAAATGATCGAATAATCCACGAGTAATAAGAACTTTATCAGCTTCATTTGCAAATGACTTGATGTTGACAGGATGTTTATCGACAAAATCGCAGGAAACGAAACCACTTATTTAAAATCTGCTATTGTTTCGTTTTAAGGCTTAAAACATTTACGGCGCAGTTTTATCACGGTGCGGGTTCATCACCCAAACGTGATTAACATACGTATAATAAAATGCTTTGAATAACAAACTTAAAGCGTGATATTTTTTATCAAGCGCTATCTATCATGTTGCTGTTTTGGGTGGAGAGCAGATGGCAGATGCAAAAATGTCACGTCTCCATAGTAACGAAGGTGTATCGCCTGCGAAGTGGAGACCCGCTTTTGTTTAGAAAAAGTTTCATTTGGCATTTTAATTTGCAGAATTACAAAACATGTGCAAAAGTAAAAGTAGGAGAGTTGGTAGAAAACGGCTCATCAAAAAATGGCAACATGAAAAGTTGTTACTTTTGAAAGGTTCACTTAAGGTATCCGACTCCTTTCGGAGACATTTTTTCGAAAAATAACTTATATATATATATATATATTTTAATGTTATTTTTCAACTGCATATGTTTTAAAACTATGAAAATATTGTGAAATTTAGCTTTCAAAATAATATTTTTTTTAAACTGAGAAATTTGAATAAAAATGACTAAAATATTTGCCTTACGCTAATAGCCATAGAGAAAATCATATTCAAAATATACATAAATCCTTGCAGGTGTACATTTTTATGACGGTTATCTGTGTAATGCTCTAAAATCTTTCTTGTACTTCAAAATAGTTTTGAGATATAGCTGAACATAGTTACTAAACTGGTAATTTTTCATAAAAAATGCTTTTCGTTTATATTTAAACACTTAAAAATATTACCTGATTTTAAAACTGACCTTAGTTTTTAGAGGAAACCATCAAGCATATTACAGAAAACAATCTCAGAAAATTTCGTATCAATACTTGAATAACATTTTGAGAAATCATTGTTACGGTCGACAGTTTTCCTCAAAAATATCATTTCTCAGAAAACACATTTAAAGTTTTCATGCAACTTAAAATAATGCTTCCAGTTCGGTAATAAAACAGCTGTTACTCCATTTGTAATTCACGTAGAGTAAAAAGTGAGACAGTTTTAGAAAGCTGATTAAACAAGCTACAAAATTAAGTCATAAAATCTTTTTTGATAATTTCATCAAAAACGACGATTTTAAACCAGTCGGATACCTTAAACCGAATTATGTTCAGATATACTTTTCCAACAAGAAACGCAAAATTAAGAAAAAGGATTGTTCTTGTTACTGGCGGTTAGATGATAACTTTCAGTGATACATTTCGAATAGAATGTCTCCACTGAGCATCTCGTTGGATTTTTAAAATGACCAAATAGATAAGCTCTCATGGTAGCCAACACAATTCAAAATGGAGTGCTCACAAAAATTAACGTCGGCTCATCATTACTTGGCACTGGCGTCTGCCAATTAACATTTTTTCAAATTGCTTCAACTTTGCAATTCTAAAAGTTGCGTCTTCGATGCAAATGTCAGCTGGCACATCGGTAGAAGACAGCTGCAAGGACCTGATTTTTGAAACCGATACATTTCACCTTGATTCATCTGTCCTGGACCTGGCACTGTGGGATTCATTTACAGACCTCCAATCAGTTCAAGATATCATGTAAATACGTACATTCGATATTTTTAAAACCGAGAGTTTCTTTGTACAGAATTCTTTACCAAGATATAAAAAAGTAAAAGTTTAGAAAAATATAAATAACAAAAAGAGTTTAGAGAATATAAGAAATGAAAGTTTTCAAGTAAAGCAATGATTGATTGACCGACTTATTTGATAAATCCATTTGAAAGCTACACCAGGGCCATTTGGAAGCGGACCTCGTACTTTTGAGCAGAGGTCAGTTCACAAACTGACACACGAGCTCTGATACCCCCTTTTCAAACTTACGCCTCTCACCAAAGTGGGCTTGACCCACAACGGTAGATTTAGCGCGCACCGGGACTACATGCATGGTGGATATGCGATAGATACATGACCAAATGCTGAAGCTGGAACCCTACCACCAGGCTACTTCGGCCCTTTAAAATGGAAGAAGTTGACGTTGGCCCAGTGGCGTAGCGACCGGGGAGAACTTACGCCTCTCACCAAAGTGGGGACGCTTGACCCACAAAGGTAGATTTAGTGCGTACCGGGACTACATGCATGGTGGATATGCGATAGATACATGACCAAATGCTGAAGCTGGAACCCTACCACCAGGCTACTTCGGCCCTTTAAAATGGAAGAAGTTGACGTTGGCCCAGTGGCGTAGCGACCGGGGAGAACTTACGCCTCTCACCAAAGTGGGGACGCTTGACCCACAAAGGTAGATTTAGCGTGCACCGGGACTACATGCATGGTGGATATGCGATAGATACACGACCAGATGCTGAAGCTGGAACCCTACCACCAGGCTACTTCGGCCCTTTGAAATGGAAGAAGTTGACGTTGGTCCAGTGGCGTAGCGACCGAGATCAATGGATATATAGATGCCTCAGGCGCCAGTTTTATGGAGCGCCATGGAGTCAAAATATTACTACGTTTATGCCATTTTTAAAGCAAAATAGGATGAGGGAGCAAAAAATAACACTATGTCCTGGCGCCGTTTACACATGTTAAGCCACTGATGACGACTTGGATAAGCAAAAATCGTAATACTTTCCGGGCGTCACTTACTCTCGCTACGCCACTGGCACTGATGACAAAAAAGGGAGCGAAATATTACCATGTCCATAGGGCGTTATTCACGCACACTACATCACTGGTAGTGACAAAGGGGGTCGGGATAAAACCACTTCCAGGTGCCAATTACCCTATCTTCGCCACTTAGCTGGCCCTTTCAAAAAGAATGAAGAAGTACTTATTGACACCAATCAGGGTACGGAGACAGACCAGCCCTTCCAAGGACTATTATGGAATGGCGCTTCAACGCTTTACTAAGCATGGACACCTGCCACAGCCTTGGAGACTGCACGTTACTGCGAGGACAGCTGATTTGAGGCAGTACAAACATAAGGTAATATGTTTGGTAAGCATATAAACATAACGTAACTCCTTTTTGTTGTTGTTACAGTGGAGTCTCCCTATAACGAAATCGCTTGGTTCCAGTTGAAAAATTCGCTATAGAGAAAATTTCGTTATACAGAGATTCGAGATTTTTGCAGTTATTTAAGTAAATGGTACAAACCTTTCAGTATGTGCGATAAGTTCAAAAATATTTAATTATGACTTTCAATTAAAAATGAAGTAATATTTATTATAAATTTGTTAAAATTATACTAATTTTTATTGTATAAATAAAATGCTCAAAAGTGAAGAGAATTCACCAATTACCCTTCACATAGCATTCTATTGTTATGTGTTATCGCTGGAATGAGCAATGCGAGTGGTTCCAGAAGCAAGCACGTGTGAGCGATTTGTTTGAACAGAAATTAGCAACTTTCTTCAAAAATGACAAAAATCGAAAAGATGAAGGTCTGAAAAAATTCGTTATAGGGAGACAACCCCTTCGTTATATGGAGAATATTTTGAATGTTATTTAACATTCCGATTGAAAATTTCGTTATAGGGAGAAATTCGCTGTAGGGAGACTTCGTCGTAGGGAGACTCTACTGTATTAAGGTATGAATGATGTATAAATGAGGAATGAATGGCTATTGAATGGTTGAATGAATGAGGCATGCAAGGTGATAACATGGCTAATAATTCTTCCCTTTCAGCATAACCCATCCCCCCCCACAAAGAACTACAACTATCCAGCTTTAAATCAATTTCTAATAAGAAATAAACTAACGTAAAATTGGTCAGAAGTCGAAGATTGTGGCCCCAGAGGGCGTGCGCTTTTCCCACTAACCCTGTCACTGTCGAAGCACTCACTAAACTGGGAAGGGAAATTATTTTTCATTCCAAGTTTTAGATAAGGCTGTTTCGTGCTTTTACAGTCGACGCTCGGTATAACGACCATACATTATAAAGACCATTCCATTATAGCGACCAGTGATAAAAACCCCAACTGTGTTTCCCTCTGCACTCTATGTTATTTTACTTCCGGTATAACGACCGTCCAGAGTCGTCTAATCCCAATACAACGTCCGAATTCAGAGGACACTCTTCCCGGTATTTTTCCAAAATTCCTTTATTTTCTACATTAAAATCTATTTTAGAAATATATTTTTAATCGATAAAATTTTATTTTTAATACCAATGATAAAAAATAATTTGAGTATTTAGTTGGAATCTCTTTAAAAGTAGCCTATTTTTACGGAACTGCTGAACGTGCATGTGTACATTTTTTAATTACAGTAGAGTCTCCCTACAACGAAGTCTCTCTACAACGAATTTCTCCCTATAACGACATTTTTAATCGGAATGTTAAATAACATTCAAAATGTTCTCCATATAACGACGTGGTTGTCTTCCTATAACGAATTCTTTCAGAGGTTTATCTTTTCGATTTTGTCATTTTTGAAGAAAGTTGATAGTTTCTGTGCAACCAATTCGCTCACTCGTGCCTGTTTCTGGAACCACTCACTCTTAAAATGTGAAAATTTTTCTGAAAATTTAACATCACGAAATGCAAAGCAATGTAAAATAACGGAATTTTTCCAAATAAAATAAACGTAAGTACATGCTATTCTCTAAATTGGTGAATTGTCTTAACTTTTGAGCATTTTTTATATACAATAAAAATTAGTATAATTTTAACAAATTTATAATATATATTACTTCATTTTTAATTGAAAATCATAATTAAATACATTTGAACTTATAGCACATATCGAAAAGTTTGGAACATTTATTTAAAAAACTGCAAAAATCTCTAATCTCCGTATAACGAAATTTTCTCTATAACGAATTTTTCAACTGGAACCAAGCGATTTCGTTATAGGGAGACTCCACTGTATATCCACTATAGCGGCTCGTTATAAAGACCTTTTGCTGGGGGACGCAGAGGGTCGTTGGAACATTTATTTAAATAACTGCAAAAATCTCTAATCTCCGTAT
>BGPR01036667.1:0-15447 GCA_013235015.1 Araneus ventricosus
TTGATACTTCGTTCAGTTACGTATTGCTGTTGAAAGCTAAGGAATGAAGATTCTGCTTATTTTTTTCATGTTGTTTGTTGAATGAATTTTACTTTCCCTTCTGGATGCAACAATACTTTAAATCAATTAAATAAAGTCCTTTAAGATATTAAATGGGAATTAAGATGTATATCCGATTAGCTGAAAGATTATGGTTGAAAATCTTTAATTCTTTTTTATCAGTATGTTTAATTCCAGGTAACATGCTGTTGGATGCATTATACATTCTCCATTTTAATGCTGGAATCAAGGCTTATTTTGCATGAGGAATAAGAAAGGAGGAAGTTACTAACTACATTGAAATTGAATGCTAGACAGCTTGCGGACAGTTACTTACGACTATAATAGGGTTCATGCCAGACAATAGACAAGAGCAGGTTGAAGCCTGCTGAAACCTGATTTAAATGTGCGTCCATCTTTACATTTCCATTAAAATTACCTTGTTAGGGGAACCATGAATATCAATTATGAATGACAGATTCATTTTGAAATTAAACACAGTCAGTATTTCCAGCTTAAGCAGGTGGTCGCCGGCTAAGGCCGTAAGATAACTACAATCATATTTAGAATACTTAAATCCTTTAATCAAAATCCTTTAAATTCATAAAACCATTAATCAAAATCATATTTAAAAAGATTCTTAAATCCAAGTAATCAAAATCATATTTAGATTCTTCCATTACATTAACCAAATCATGGCCCCAAATTCTTAAATCATTAATCAAAATCATATTTAAATTCTTAAATTCATTAATCAAAATCATATTTAAATTCTTAAATCCATTAATCAAATCCATATTTAAATTCTTAAAATCATTAATAAATATCATGTGATTCACCAAATCCATTGAAATCAAAACCTTTAGATTCTTAAATTCATTAATCAAAATCCTTATTTAGAATTGCTTCTTAGATTCATTAATCAAAACCATGTTTTAGAATTCTTCACAATCCATTAATCAAAATCATGCTAGATTTAAAGTCGTTATTAAAACCATATTTAGAGATTCTTAAATTCATGAACCAAAATCATATTTTGAAATTCTTAAATTGCTAGACCAAAATCATATTTAGAATTCTTAAAATCCATGAATCAAGTCATATTTAGAATTCTTATCCATTAACAATATCATATTTAGAATTCTTAAATCTTCTGGAAATGAATTTAATCGAGTTTACAATCTAAATAGAGAAAATACATCTCAGAAAATACATTGCTACAACTTGTCCCATTGTTCTTTTTACATGACATTTCAAATATGTCAATTAAAGGATCAAATATCGTTTGATACTGAATACTAATATCATAAACAGTCTGTATAAATCTTATCCCGCAAAATAAGAAGAAAACAATTTTTTATGTCATCGTACCCTTTAAACTCCAAATATTTAGACACTTACTATATAATAGTGTGATGTTGCTCTATCGTTGTGTTAGAAACTTGGGACGCTAAATGATATTTTTTCCTTCTTGTATAAGAAGAACATACAAGAAAACACTGTAATCATCGAAATTAAACTCAAAAAATGAATCAAAGCGTTTAAGATCCTTCTCTAGTTCAAGAAAAAACAATTTTTGGAATTATGCTTCTTTGTTGATCTGTCTATATTCCCAAGGAACTTGATAACTAAACAATATACGGATAGAAATTTGGCGAGCAGTCTTTTCAGAAAAAAATCGGATCACTGTTGTAAATTTGGGACCGAAATTCATTTTACGGTGGTTTTCATGTCCCTTCACAGGGCAGAGTGAGCACCATATGTTAGAGAAGCAACAGATACAATGACGAGAGAATAGAAAATGGCGAAAGTTCCTGCAATGAAAATGATAATTTTTCACTTATTTATTTTCCATTCAGTAGTTTGTCAGTCAGTCAGGTTTTTCAAGTGGAGTTGTATTGTTCGGAACTGTTACAGCATTCTAACAACAGATTTATGTGAGCTTCTTGAAACTTGAGACAGTAGACAGATGATTTATAATGCTTTGCTATTTTTTGACTGGTTCATTCTAAAAAATTTTTTTTTAAAATTTTCATTTAAAAATAAAAAACATTTTTTCTTACACTTCTTATTTATAATAATACTTTTCCATTGTCAGTAGCTAAAACCACAAAATCCACGCTCGTATTTGCCACTGATCCTCAGCTAAAGCCACAAAATCAGATAGCTCGTATTTTTTGACAGTCCAGTAGCTAAAAGCACAAAGCCGGCACGTATTGCTTGATCGGTGTAGCCTAAAAGCACACAAAGACCGGCACGTATTTGTGACACGTCGGTAGCTAAAACCACAAAAGCCGGCGTATTGTGACGAGTCGATGGCTAAAAGCCACAAGCCAGCAGTATTTATGACAGATCGGTTAAACCACAAAACCGGCACGTATTTGCTGACAGTCGTAGCTAAAAAACCACAAAAGCCGCACGTATTATTTGCAGTTGATGAGCTAAAACCACAAAGCCGGCACGTATTTGACAGTCAGTAGCTAAAACCACAAAAGCCGACAGTATTTGTTTTGGTCAGTTTAGTGATGTGCCAAACAGCTGCTTGTCACGCCTTGACAATCGTCCTCAAAGGGTAAATGGTTTTAATAACTTGAGTTATTGTGCTAATATAATCTTATCATTGGAGTGTACAGCCCACATACGCAACCTTCACTCAAGCCCATAACATGGTGATCAGAGTACTCTTAACAACTTCATTCCCTGTTGGTAAATAAATCCCATTTTTATATGAACGTTAATGTTTTCATTGTCCTTAAGGAATTAGGAATAAAATTGAGATTAAAAGAAACTTGGAACACTTCTCAGATTGCAAATGGCGGACTTACGTTTGCTGACAGCTTCGTGCAAGATCATTGTTGCGAAGTTGTAAAGATATTTCTAGCATGCCAATCTTATAACAGGAAGAGAGTTTCACAGATGTTTTCACCGGAATAGCCTGCAGTCGACAATGAGATTAAACTTTTTCATAGTTAACTTTTGAAATCGTACAAAATATCCGATAAGCGTTACAAGGAAATTAACAGATCAGAAATAATGTTTCAAAATATTTTTACTTTTCTCGTCTGCAGAGTATACAAGAGAAAATATTGTCATCAAAATCAAAAATTCGAATTCAGATTTGAAGCGGATCTCACATTTGAGCCTCCCTGAGTCGAAAACACAATTTTGGAACTATTGACTGTCTGTAGACACGATAACTCGAAAAGCTATTAGAGCTACAGGGTGAAATTTGGTGCGTATGGTGTTTAAACATAATTTGTAGGTTTCTATCAATTTTGACATGATCCGTCACGTATCTGATCATCTGTATGTCCGAAGTCCTGTAGAACACTGTAACTAAAAGCTTGAATAAGCTGATGGTATAAATTTGGTAAACTAGTTGATCTTATGAATGTAGGTCGTATAAAAGTTTGGGCCAAATCCATCAAAGAGGCGTTCAAATTGCATATTAATTCTTTTTAATCCGATTCTCATGCAGCATGCGTATTGGTAGCAATCCTGTTATTGTATTGTAAATTTTTATTTACAACAATAAAATATCATTTTCAAGCATCAATTAGTAATTTTTTATTGTTGTAAATCAAACCGATCTCATTATTTCACAAATCTTTTATTCGCGCTTTTGCAATTTATTGTTAGTTGTAGTATATATGTTTTCTTGGGAATTCAATTCCAAAGCAGCAATTTTTCGCTTTAGTATCATTACTTTATTTTATGCCTCTTCAAATAATATTTTTTTGAAATCGTGGCACAACAGATATTTGATTTCAGGTTTGTTTTTTTGTTTTACTTTCTCGTATACGAAGTATACAAAGAGAAAGTATTGTAATCGTCAAAAAAATTCGAACTCGAGATTTTGACGAATCTCCACTTAGAAAGTATACGAGAAAGTTTAGGGGAGACCACTCCCGCTGGTTTATTTACAAGTAAGCAATAATAATAATAATTAAATGAGCTAATTTGGAAAGTTTTGACTTACGATAATTATCGTTACAGTCACATTCGTAGCTGAGTGGGTGTCTAGTGAACACAGAAGGCAAGTCTGGAAATCAAGGGAGTGGAAGATGCTTTCGAAGATACAAAGATTAATACAATTCCTTACAATATCTAAATCCCTTTTAATGTTCTTACAAATATTATTATTTTTGAGGATTGTATTTTTATTCTGTATTTGTTTTGAATTTTGTAATGTTTATACACTGTATCACTTTTTACTTTTTCGTATATGAAGTATACAAAGAGAAAGAATTGTAATCGCCAAAAAAATTCGAACTCGAGATTTTGACAAATCTCCACGTTTTAGACCTCCCTGAGTCCGAAAAACACAATTTTGGAATTATGTCTGTCTGTGTGTCTGTGAACACGATAACTCGAAAACTATTAGAGCTACGGGGACGAAATTTGGCATGGGATCTTTACACATAATTTGTAGGTTTCTATCAAATTTTGGACAAACTCCGTTTGCGGGAAGTCTGTCTGTCTGCGGTCATGTGAACACTATAACTCAAAAACTTGAATAGCTAGGTGGATAGAATTTGGCACACAGTTTTATCATCATAAATGTAGGACCGTATCTAAGTTTGGACCAAATCCGTCGGAAGGTTGATTGTCTGTCGGTCTGTAGAATCGCAATAACTTCTTAGAAAATTACTTAGATAAATGAAATTTGGTATGTGGCCTTCCTACCTTAATTGCAGATTTGTGTCCAATTTCTGTGTCAATCGGTTTAAAAACAAGGTATTCAAATTGCATAATTAATTTTTCTAATCCGATTCTCCATGCGCATGCGTACTGGTAGCAATCTTTGTGCACGCGGAAGCTATTGAGCGAATTACGTTACTTTGTCCTTGAGCCGGCAAGAGTGGAACCTAGCAGTGTGTGATAGATGCATTTTAATCTGTACGCATGTCTTTGAATTTGATTCTTCACCTAAATATTTTACAATCACAATAATCTAGAATGACAAGCCTTCTGATAGTCATTGTGTGTGAGTGAGTCGGCGTGGGAAATAAATAAATAAATATCTAAATCCTCACTTTTTGTAATTTATTTTGGCATTGGTTTAACTTTTGCATTATAAAATATGCTAGCTGCCCTCCTGGAGTGTTCGCGGCCATCACCCACTTCGCTCAGCACGACCCCTGCCACCTCGCTGCTTCGAGGCTCTCAGCCACAACTTTTTTCAGATTTAAATACTGCATGAATATCAGTGGAACAGGCCATAAAACCATAGTAGATTTCATATTCTTTGAAGACAACAGATTCGTTTAAAATTGTAAAATCTTTCAATAAACCTCATAATGTTTAGTTGTAATGTTTTGTAAAACTTTCTCACGAATTTCGGCATGAAAGTCTTCAGATCCATAAATACGGAATGATATCACCCTAAATAAACAGTTTCCATCACCTATAATAGGTATTTTACAATATTTTTGACACGCCCGCCATTTTGATTCAACTGGTGGGATCTATATATTTAAAATAATATGCTTTACCATATTATTTTAAATATTTGGTAAAACATATTATCAGACATAAATATAAACATATTACTTCAGACAGTTCGTCTCTTCCAACCACTCGACGGATTTCGACAATTATTTTTTCATTTGAAAGCTTATGACGTCTAAATATGTCATCAAGCGTCGTCTGCCCCCACCTCCACCTTCCATTTTCGAACGAAATCGAAAAAACACTTCTCCTCTGTCACTGGCGAATCCAGGGGGGGGGGGGCTGTCGGGCTACAGCCCCCCCCAGAGCCAAGCCAGAATTCTTGATTTTATTTAACATTATTACAACCTGTTTTTTCTTAATTTATCTCTTTTAAAAAATAATAAAATCGTTTCAACATTACTTTCTGGCTTGACTGGCTCGAAAATTTTCCTACTTTTGTAGTCATTCCACTTGTACTTGTAGCTTTGGCATGGTCGAAGACATTTTTTGGCTAGTTATTTCATTGTAATTTTTATTAAATTATCGAAAGTATTGTATTGTTTTTTATGATTCTTATTGTCAGGTGAGTAAAGTCTGTAAAGTTAAAGAGTTTTGGTTTACTTTAGCCTTCAGATTTTACCTTCATCACGACAATACAAAATTTTTATGACCTCAGCCCCCCCCCAGACCCGAATCCTAGATTCGCTACTGTCCTCTGTACATGGTCTACGGGTAAACCTTGTAGAAATTCCCCAGCCGCAACCACCTGACAGATTTCGACATTTTTTATTTCATTTGAAATGTTGTGACGTCTAGATATGTTATCAAGGGTCGCCTGCCCCCCCACACCCCATTTTGGAACGAAATCGAAAAAAAACAAAAAAACAAAAAACAAATGCAGAATGTATGGTGGAGAAATGTTTTTTCGATTTCGTTCCAAAATGGGGTGTGGTGGGGGCAGGCGACCCTTGATAACATATCTAGACGTCACAACCTTTCAAATGAAAAAAAATGTCGAAATCGGTTGGATAGTTGATGTCGGCGGACTCGGTGAAGGTTTCTATCAAATTATTAAACCTTGTAGAAATCCCCCGGCCCCAACCACCTGGCAGATTTCGACAATTTTTCTTCATTTGAAAGGTTATGACGTGTAAGTATGCATAAAGTGACGCCTGCCCCCCCCATTTTCGAACGAAATCGAAAAAACATAGAGAATGTATGTTGGAGAAGTGTTTTCTCGATTTCGATCAAAAATGGCGGGGGTTGTGGTGGTGGGGAAGGCGACCCTTGATCTAGACGTCATAACCTTTCAATTGAAAAAAAATGTCGAAATCGGTTGATTGGTTGAGGCTTGCGGACTCGGTGAAGTTTTTTTTTTACAAAATTATTTTAAATATATAGATAATTAATAGAAGAATATATTCTTGAAATATACAACCTAATATTTTTTGCACAGTGGAACTTGGATAATTCTAATTTTTTATTTCGAATTCGTTGATAATTCGAATCTTCCGTTTGTTGCTCGAGTTTCCAATTAACGTAATGTTAAAATATTTTCTATAAATCGAATTTATTGTGTGTAATTGGAATTCCAAATTAAAAAAAATCACAAAAAATTGTTTGTGTTTCAGATTTGTTTTCGTTAATTAAATAAGACTGCATTTTGTGTTCTGAGTGATTGTAAACGAATAATTTTAAGGAGCTTAATTCAATCGAGGTCTCAACTGTTGCGCAATATATTCAATAAAAAAAGAAATTAAAAATTTCTCACCTTTTAAAAATCTTTGAACACGTTAAAAGAGCTTATTTTGAAGTTTTATTGTATAATTACTGATTCAGAATGCTGTGTACTCTTTCTTTATCGTAATTACGTACCTACTAATTAAAAATTATAATTTTTAAATTTTTAAAAAATATAATTATTATTTACTATTTATTTATTAATTATGCATCAGCTATTAAAACTGTTAAATATCAGAAATAAATCTTTACCGCCAATTTTAGTTAAAAAATTATCGTTTGCTCTTGCCGTACTCGTGTTAAGATCCAGTTTTATTTAATTCGAATTTTTAGTTAAAATGAATTCTTTTTTGGTCCCTTCACCTTCAGATTAGAGAAATTCCATCGTATTATAAAAGACTGCGATTTTTAGCAGGTCTTTTATATATTCGTTAACTTTTTGATAGTCAGTGTACCAATTAATTCTTAATCTGAAGTAAATAAATTCCGAAATCCATCTATTCTTCGGCCGGCCGACGAATCTTTGCTCCGAAACGGAACATTCCATCTAAGCCTTGCAAAAAAACGAATCCACTTTCGAAAATCCGTCAAAAGCCCCAAAAACTGAAAACCGCACCCACTGCGCATACGTCAGAGCCAGGCGATCCCTGATTGGAGGATCCTCAAGCCTTTACCACCGCAGCACAGTCACACGAACGGACGATACCTCAGTATCCAACTGGACTTAGAATCCGGCTCTTGGTTATCTCCTCAGGAAGTGATGTCATCGATGGGTCTCCAGTGATTTTTCTCTTAAAATGTTCTAAGAAAGATTTCCTCACAATCCATGTTGGAACCGGACTAGTTGAACGTTCATTTGGGTATGTTTAACTATCTCGATTATTTACTGAATTACCTGTTTTTGATTTGGTGCTTGTGGAATGTGTTTTATGAATGAAATCGTGAATACTATATCTTAATTGATTTGACTGCTCATTATCTGTGAATGTGTAATCGATAAAATGAAAAATATTTAACGCTTTGAATGTTCTTCTGAAGGTTAAATCTTATTTTTTGGTAAATGTTATTATTCCTGAAAATATCGTCCACTGAGTGAATTGATTTAAACATTTTGAGCAGGGAGAAGTTTAGAGTTTATATGGTTTTTATTGATTGTAAAAAATAGAACGAAGTTTTAAATGTTTTGAAGTTTATAAAGTTTAAAGTATGCCTGAATTTGAAAAGTCTAAAGTATATCTATTTGAATTGACTCAAAATAAAATAATTGAATCGCGTTTTTTTTGTATTTAAATTTATTGTTTGCTATATTGTCTTTTTCTTAAGTAAAATTGAAAATTTTGATTTGAATTTCTTAATGTGAAATGTTTCAAAAGTGTTTTAATAATAAATAATTATTTAATATGCTGTATAGCTACGTATGTTGCCAACATGCCACATGATTAGTAATTACTCATGATGTTGTATAAAAATAGTTATGGAAGCACACTTTTATATCTAGAAATCCCGTATAAAATCATTTGCTTTCTCTGTGATCGTTGTACGCATATTTTTCAACCAGAAAATATCTTTTTCATTTAAACCTTATTGAAAGATG
Organism: Araneus ventricosus; assembly: GCA_013235015.1. Taxonomy (NCBI): domain Eukaryota; kingdom Metazoa; phylum Arthropoda; class Arachnida; order Araneae; family Araneidae; genus Araneus; species Araneus ventricosus. Next base: position 8,807 of record BGPR01036667.1, read on the forward strand.
TATAAAATTATAAAAGCAAATTAGTTTGAAATGGAAATGAAAAATTTTATTTATCTCATCCAGACGATAATTTTCAAAAACTAGAATGTTTAGGTAAGAATAAGTGAATTTAATACACAAATAATTTTACAAACTTGTTTTTTCATTGTCTTTTGGCATGAAAGAGTGTTGATAATCGGATTTTGCTTAATAATATTTATTGGTGCTAAAAATGTTTTCAGTTCTTTCAGCACAAAATATTCTATCTGATAAATTTATTATTCCAAAACAAATAAAAATGCCATTGGAGGTTAAATATTAGCTCATCCACAGCTAAATAATAGTTATCTTTTTGTTTCTATAATTCTTTACAACTTTTAAACATAATGATAAACAACATTCGTAATTTGTTAAAATTTTTAGTTGTCGTTTTGAGATTTAAGGTATTTTAATTGTTCATTTGGACTAAACATTAAAATATTCGAGGCAATTTAGATCGAATCCACTATATGGAATTTTATCTCAATAAAGGCAATGGAATATTATTTATTCTTTGATATTTTGAAACATTCAAAGACTTTAAAAATTCGATTATAGAAAGATTGAAAAAGTCTTAAGTTATAAGAATTAAACAGTCATAAGATTTTAGAGGAATATTGGAGGTATCATTAATAGAAGATTTGGCTAAAGTAATTTATACTGAACTTACTTTCATGATTATGGAAGTTAAGTAACGAATATTTATGTAACTGAGCGAATGTAAATAAGTAATATTTTTGAAATTGAAGATAAATGAGTAATAATAAGATATAAACATCTAAATAAATGAAAAATGAAAAACCATATCCTCTCCATTATTTTATACACTCAGAAATACTAACAGAAAATTTGGCTTACTGCATATTGTTTTTAATTGAAAAACAATAACATCATTTTTTAAAAATAGGAGCATTTTTAAATCAAAAAGTTAAATCAGGAATATAAAAATACTGTTTTACTATTTAAATGACTTGTCGTCTAGATGGAATCTAAATGTAGAACTTAAATGTGGCATATATTTTTTTGAATTGTCAAAATTCTTTATAGAATTTAGAACATTAACGAAATATTTAAACCATTAACTATTTTTGACGGGGATATAAATGAATTTTAGGTTTAAATACTAAAAATTATTTAGCATTAAAATTTTATTCTTATGTCATGGAATGCAATTAAATGTTTCAAACGATTTTTTTCAATTAATAACTGTTTCAATTCTACATGTTTGGAATATCAAGCAGTAAATTTATATAAAATTCAAGGAAAAACAATTTCTGTTTTGTGAATTGTAAACAACTTGGAGTTTTGTTTTGGAACAATTTTCATTCGCAACATCCAGAATAAAAACTTAGCACTAGAATAGAATGGCTTGCGAAATAATAAAAATTCGAAATAGTTTGTAATTTATCATGCCGAAAGAAAAATCATGTATCTATCTTTTCCGTTTCTCCAAAATATAAATTACTTTTATGATTACAAAATTTAATATCGAAATTTTCTTCCCGGAATTGCAAGCAGAATTGATTAATTTAATTTAATTTAATTTTGTCCTTTCTCATAAATAACAATAAAAGAGAAAGATGAAAACGATATTATTTCGGAAAGTTTTGATTTTGGTATTTGGCAACATTATAAGTTTATTCATGGTTCATTCATTCATTCTCAGTTTATTCAGGAGCAGAAAAGGCAAAAAGATAATCGATTCATCGCTATTTCATGTATATATACAGTGTCTTTCAAGGGACTGACGTAGAACGAAAAGGACGTACAGTGGCTCCCAAAAGTGTCCGTACACTTACGATTTTCAATGAAATAGGTTCTATCCATTAATTAAAATTAATATTTCAGAATAGGTATTTAATAATAAGATCTATAATCTATTCTTAGCAAAACTACATGAAATATTTTAAAAACATAGTAAAACTTTATTTTTAAGAAAAAAAAATAATCAAAAAGTAACAAAAATTTTATCTCACAAAAGTCTTCGTACACCTTAAACAATCTCTACATATTAGTAAATATTCCAATTTTTCGTTAAATTAATATTTAGTAGGATACCCTTTAGCATCCACGGTTAACTTTTGGGAATAGATTTCACCAATTTTTTTGTAATTTCTGCATCAATGTTCATCCATTCTTCCATCATTACTGTTTTTAGTTCGCTTTTTGTTTTAATGTTGTGTTTTCATACTCTAACCTCCAGTTCTCTCCAAATATGTTCTATTGGGTTTAAATATGGCGATTGAGGTGGTGTTTTCAAATTTTGTGGACAATTATAGAGACACCAGAGGCGAACGTTGAGAGCCGTGTGCTTAGGATCGTTATCTTGATAAAAAAACAAAGTTGTTTCCAATACCCAAATTTTGGGCTGATAATTTTAAATTGTCTCTTAAAATATTTAAATAAAGAGCATGATTCATTATGCCATCAACAAATACCAAATTACCTAGTCCTGGTGCTGATATGCATCCCCACACAAGGATACCTCCACCGCCATACTTAACTGTTCCAACTAAGTTCTCTGGATTAAGTTCTTCATTTTTTCTTCTCCATACCATTATACGTCTATCGGAACCAAAAATGTTAAATTTGCTTTCATCTGCAAATAAGACATTATTCCAATATGTTTCGGGTTTATTTAACATTGATTTTGTGAAGGAAAGCCTAAGCTTTCTGTTTTTCGCACTAACAAAAAATTTTCTACGGGCAGAACGCCCATTCAATCCAGCTGATCTGAGAACTCATTGAACAGTTTCAGTTGAAATTGAAGTAGAAAATTATTCATTAAATTCTGCAGAAACTTTTAAAGCACAAAAACGTGGATTTTTCACAAATTTTCTAATTATAAATCTCTGATCACGTTTTGTTAACTTTACCGGTCGACCTTTTCTTACCTTGTTTTCGATCCAATTTATTTTTTAAAGCGTTTTAGCACATACTGCATTGTAGAATGGGATAAATTAACTAATTTAGCGATATTCCGAACTGATTTACCACTGCTATGATGAAAAATAATCAATTTTCGAATGCTGATTGTTGTTTCTTTATGACTACGAGCCATTTTTAAATAATAAATAGAATATTGCGGTGTAAGCAAGCAAAAATTAAAGCCAAACGATTTTTTAAATGCCGCCACAATGCAAAAATAAAAATAAAGCGACAGACGATAATTTAAATTATGTATTTATCCGAAAATATTTCAGTGTACGGAGACTTTTGTGAGATAAAGTTTTTGTTACTTTTTGATTATTGATTTCTTAAAAATAAAGCTTTACTATATTTTAAAAATATTGCATGTAGTTTTGTTAAGAATAGATTATAGATCTTATTATTAAATACCTATTCTGAAATATTAATTTTAATTAATGAATAGAGCCCTATTTCATTGAAAATCGTAAGTGTACGAACACTTTTGGAAGCCACTGTATAATTGAAATTTTACTGAACAACATTGATGATTGTAAATTTAATATTACTAATGCAAATTCATTTGAAAGCATTAGTTTTAAAGTAATTTAAGATAGCACTAGTATATTACCAGAAAGTATGGAAATCAATAGTTAAATTTTAAAATTAAACATTTGTCATAAAAGTAAGAAAAATCATACCTTTATTGCATATCTTGAGTACTCATTATACATATCGTATACGATTTATGTGTATGCGGATAGACGCCTAATTAAAAAATCGATACTTACGTATTAACGCCACCGAGGCTACAGATTTGGCGGTTTTTAAGTGCCGCCAAATTTGGCGGCTTTGTACTTACGTATTATCGCCAATTTGGCGGTTTTTAAGTGCCGCCAACGCCACCGCAGCTACAGAGTTGGCGGTTTTTAAGTGCCGCCAATTTGGCGGTTTTTGTACTTACGTATTAACAACAATTTAGCGGTTTTTAAGTGCCGTCAATTTGGCGGTTTTTGTAAACAAGATTGCTCTTTATTGGCGCATTACCGCCAATCTGTAGCCTCGGTGGCGTTAATACGTAAGTACCAAAAAATCTTTAGCCGTCGTGCTGATTGTCTCTGAGTATTAAGCACAACATTATGTATCAAGTTAAGCTCATCGAATGTTTTTTTTACTATTCTTTTGACAAAAGAAGCAAGCTCGAAGTTTTTCAATGGAGTCCATTGCGTCTTTAAAGAAAGGTGGCGAACATCATCATCGCTCCAATTAGCACCAGACAATTTGTCTACCATTATTTCATCAATTGCGAATATGTAATTTCAAAGTCATGATATTTCTACCACAAGTCACATACCAGAAAAGATGAACGCTTCAGAACAGGGGGAAAACGACGTGTAATCGAAGTTTTGCGTTGTGCAAGCAGAGTACTTTATCATAACAATGGAAACGAATGAATTGGGATGATCTTGGTATTTCGAGACGAAACGAGGTATAAATGACAAAGGTATAAACGGTGCTTTACTGTATGTGATTGGATCAATTAATGTTTTGGGGGGTGAGCGAAGACCTTAGACGCACCTTTTTTACAGAAGAAAGAGTGAGGAACGCGTGGTAAACAGTTACGAATAGCGGTTAAAAAAGAGTGTGTTATCACTTTTAAAAAATTTCCTTCATATTATAATATGAAACATGAGCGATTTCCAAAGTAATTAGGCAAATTATTTGAATTCCAGTTATATAATTTGCACTTAATAATGACTAATGATAATTAACATTTAAAAATTCATGCTTTAAAGACAGCTAAAAAAATACAGGTTTTCATTATGATAAGGCTTCTTTTTAAAAGGTTGATGCTCTAAAAGGGATCCGTTTTTTATGCTGGGTGTTCCAAAATGCATACACATTTTGAATAATTATTACATAAGCAATTTATAAAAGATATAAAATTCCAGGTTTTTATTATGATAAGGCTTCTTTTTAAAAGGTTGATACTCTAAAAGAGATCCGTTTTTTATGCTGGGTGTTCTAAATTGCAAACACATTTTGAATAATTATTACATAAGAATTTAGAAAAGACATAAAAATTTCACAACTCTAATGAATTTATGAAAATATAGAATTTTGTCCCTTGTCGGAAGTGTTTGAATTGCCGACATTATTGGCGCCAGGGACCATTATTGGACCAGGCGCGGCTGATACAACCAACCGATTGAATTGCAAATGGTGCTAAGCATGTCGTTCATGTGGTGCATTCCCTTTGAATAGATGCTCTGAAATCGGTGATTGTAGCTGGCCTTGAGCTGTATAATGATTTTTATGTGATTCTACAAAAGAACTCCATCGGGATGAGATCTGAGGAGTAAGGCGAGTGTTAAATGCTAACTCTTCGCTCTAACGAAATGCCCCGAGTTCCATTAAGATACACCCTCATGTCAGGGTAGACAAGCTCCATCCTGCTGGAAGTACCATTCTCCATTCTCGAACATCACTTGAAAGCATAGAGTACCCTTCCTGTAAGTTCTGGTAAACAAATCCAGCCACGGTAATTTCGTAGAAGAAAGGTCCAATTAATTCACACGATAATAGGCTGCCCTAAAAAGTTAACACCTGATAAATTCACATGGTGTCAAACATGAATTATCAGGTGCCCAGTAGCTATAGTTATGAGGATTGATTGAGCCATTATTTATGGAAGATATGGTTATAATGAAAAAATGTAGTCGTAAAAAATGGTAAATGGTTCATTTTATATATTAAGATACGAGTTTTTACATTTATATGAATATGTAATAATCTGACTTAATTTTACTTTAAATTGTAATATTATATATTTTAAAATCTTAGTACAATACTAATGTATTCCAAAATCAATTTTCTTAAACTCCAGTTTCGTTTTATTTCCCGCGATGGAGGTATATTAAATGGCGTATTTTGGTATATTTATTACTAAAAGAATATTTGAATCGCTTCCACAGGAAATCATAACTGCGTCTTCTTGGTACCAGACTTTCCCCTAAAACACTTACATAATTTAATAAAAATAGCTAAATTATTTGGTTTATTAATATATATATATAACCAAATAAAATAAAAAATACTAATAAATGCCAATAAGAACATAGGGATATATGAGCATAGCATATGAACACAGTTACATTTAAGACTATAAATAGAGAATTGTACATGAATTAAAACCAAAAGTACTTGAAAAAGGCAATCAAGATTTGGAATTTCAACAATTAAAGTGGTTAGCTAGACTGTGGACTAGCTCGTCATGTCAAATCGGATTTTATTGCGCAAGCCATCCATGAAACCTAATTGTTGAAAAAACAGAAAGGGTAATCAACCCTAAATAAGAAGAAAGAAGGAAGAAGGAGTACGCAACCCTGAATTATCGCAACATTATAAGATAGAAAGATATATATATATATATTATATACTTGTTATATGTGAAGATACAAAAATAAAGTAAACAAGACATATCAAGAATCAAATCCTATACTAAAAATTCATTATTTAAACAATACAACCAAACAAAATCTAAAGAATTGAAAACACTATAGATACCATGAACAAAAAGTAAGTTTAAATTTTTATATGTTAACATGTAAAAGAACTCTGTTGCTATCAAGTATATTGAAAAAGGCAATCCAAGTATATGGAGTTTTCAACAATTAATTTAGTAGCTTGGCTGTGGACAAGCTTAGCTTTTATAT
>BGPR01036668.1:0-15447 GCA_013235015.1 Araneus ventricosus
AAACCAGCGGGAGTAACCTCCCCGAAACTTTCTCGCATACGACCAGTAATGTGGGGTGAGCAAACACCCAGTAGATAAATATTATTGGGGTATTTACCCAAGGCCTAGTTATTTTGAGAAAAAAAATTATGAATGGTGATTTACAATGAAACATATCAAATTCATGAATTCCTGAAACTTAATATTTTGCAAAAAGAATTGCGTATGTTCTCAATTTTTACGCGCGCTGAGGTACCGCAACTTAATTTAACGTTTTTGACTAAGAAATCTTACTACAGATATCACGCAAGATTTCATCATACCTTCCACCTGGAGAATATCAGAACGAAGTTTCGATTCGGGTTGCCATAATTTCCGAAGCGCGTGTTTGCGGCTCGCTACAATTTCCTTCGTAGACTGTCAAGGTCAAACGCCAACCGTACTAACTTAAGTAAAACAAGTATGCGATTATACAGACCTACAGACAGTCGACCCTTTGTCAGATTTGGCCCAAAATTTTATACGGACCTACATTCATGATGATAAAACTGTGTACCAAATGTTATCCATCTGGCTTTTCAAGTTTTTGAGTTATAGCGTTCGCATCACCTCGAACATACAGACAGACAGACTTCCCTTTGACGGATTTTGTCCAAAATTTGACAGAAACCTGAAAATTATGTTTAAAGACCACATACCAAATTTCATCCCCGTAGCTCTAATAGTTTTCGAGTTATCGTGTTCACAGACACACAGACAGACATGATTCCAAAATTGTGTTTTTCGGACTCAGGGAGGTCTAAAACGTGGAGATTGGTCAAAATCTCTCAAGTTCGAATTTTTTGACGATTACAATACTTTCTCTTTGTATACTTCGTATACGAGAAAGTAAAAAAAAAATAGACCTACATTGGCTACTTTGCAGTGGCGAATCCAAGGGGGGGCTATGGGGCTGCAGCCTCCTCCAGAGCTAGACCAGAATTCTTTATTTTATTTAAAACTAGCAGTACGCACACGGCGTTGCCCGTGGAATCAGGACTTCAACAAAATGAAAAAAAAAAAAAATCGCCCATAATGACACGAAAAAATTACATTATTGATTTTCCCGCTTATTTTTTCCGTGATAATGACATGTAGAATGTAGAAAAACAGTGCAGAGTACTTTAATCCAAAACAATATACAAAATTGCAACGTGAAAATCATTATTATACAGTAATGGTGTACGCACACAGAGTTGCCCGTGGAATCAGGACTTCAACAAAATGAAAAAAACCGCCCACAATGACATGAAAAAGTTTTGAAAACAAAATCAAAACAAAAGATATACATTATTGATTTTCCCGCTTATTTTTCTTCGCGATAATGGGGGAAGGGACATAAGCCATAAGGTTTGACATTCATCACGACAATACAACATTTTTTATATCTCAGCCCCTCCCAGACACAAATCCTGGATTCGCCACTGCTACTTTGTATAAAACTATGGGAAAAAAGAATGAGTTTGCTCCGTAAAATGTTTCTGTTCAGTAATAAAATCATGGGTTCAATGTATAACTTTCAAAAAAGTTGTCTTTCTCTTACTTTTCACATGAAATCATATACATATGAGATTTTTGTTTATAAATAATGGCTTATATTAGCGAGCGATAAAGGCAGATCACTTTATTATAAAATATCTATTTTATATATTTTAAATGTATAATTGTTTTATCTAATCTGTAGTGAGATTGTGAAATAATAAATTTGTGAGGAATTCCACTGTACCGATGCAAGATGAATGTTTACAACACCTCAAAAGTGGGAAGCAAAATTTCTGTTGTAAACACGCCAAATATGATGAAAACACGAGATGGTTACAACAAAATGAGTGCTGTTTTAGAAATGTTGTAAACTTTTGGTGTAAACACGTGTTTACAACTCCGATGTAAACGTGCCTTTGCTATCCAATGAAAGGCAATCAGACTGTTCTTGCCGCCAATAATATACGTACAAGGAACTAGAACAGCCGATATTCTGATAGCTTACACCACACATTCTTTGTATTCATTCATTTGGTGGCTCTCATGCGTTTTAAACTAATTGCCTTTCTAGGAACAATTTCCATTTCTTGGAAACTTTAAACTCCGTTAAACAAACGCCTTGTAAAAAAACTTTCATTAAAAAAAATCTTACAACTTCTTAAACTTCGAATGTTTATCTAGATCTGCTTAGTCAAAATACCAATTATGCTGCAATCTAGAACATTATTTAAAAGTTGCTTAGAATGTACTTATAGTAGCGATCACATGCATTCAAAAGAACTCGGTTCCTATTTTCATGCACTGTTGGTTTTACATGAAGAACTTTTCGATTCTTTTAGACGCTGATTTTAAAAATCTGTTTACTGGGAAAAAATAGCCAGTTCACTGACTTTCTGTGATTTCATAATGGACTGTGTATCAATTACGAAGTGTTTATTTATAAACTACTAGCCGCCTTCGGTGACCAGCTTGATCGCCAGAAATAAAATTTCAACTGATTCACTTATAAATAATTTTATATTCATGGTACCCTTAAAAAATAGTTTTAAACTTCAAATTGCTATAGACATTTAATCTGTGTTCATTTCGTAGCCTTGCACTCTTTTTTTGTTACTTGTCTACATTAACGTAAAATACGCAGTTGATTTCAACATTACATTGGCACGGCATATTTTACGTCCAGAAGCATGCTAGTTGGCTTAAAACACGCTGATAAAAAGAATTAAAACACAGCAACGATAATCTTTCTGTTTACTGGATTATTTCATTATATACTAACTATCTTGAGAACTTCTTTTACAGATTTCTCAGAAAAATTGATCAAATAAAAGAAGAAAGTAAAATCCAGTAAGATATTTTCTTAGCTTTCAACAATTGTAGAGAAACACGCAATTAAATATTTGTTTAAACAATGAAAACGGTTTGAAATGCTTTGCAACAATGAAAAGTATTGTTGTAAATTATGCCAAAAAATATTTTTAAAAGTTTATTAAAATTAGAGAAAAAATGTACGGCATCTTAATTGGTATCATTGAGAAGGTAATTTTTTGCACTTTCAGATGGTTTAAAAATGGTTTTTGTGCTGTAATATTAAGGAAAAACGCCAAAATTTCGCATATTTTTAGTTAATTAAAATTCTAATTAAAAATTCAAAAAAGGCTTCGAGGTGCACATTCCCACCCTCCAAAGAATGTTCGTGCCAAATTTCGTAGCTCTAGCTCTAGCGGTCTGCCCTGTAGAGGACAAACACACATTCTCCTTTATTATTAGTAGAGATTACCTAAAAACTGACAATTGTTCCTGAAATTGTTATAATTACTCACTGAATATCGTAACATAGAAACTTCCTTCTGTTTTATATTTTACATTATTTTCATGACATGTTTTTTTCTTGTATCAATGTTTTTCGTTATTTTCATGACATGTTTTTTTCTTGTATCAATGTTTTTCGTTATTTTATTTTGAAAAAAAAAATCGTCTTGAGAGATATACATTTCTCCTTTTAAAAGACTTTTTTTATTGATGTGAAAACGCTCGAATTTCAAGGCTTTTGTTCGAGTTGAAACTTTACTGGTAGAAAGGAAATTAATCAAGCATATTTTTAGTTACTATGAAAATATAAAGGGTGTCTCAAAATTACTAGTACGAGCGTTTCGGTGAGGTTGTTAACAACAAAGTGACATGAGTAGGAAACACCTGTTGTACTTGTCAAATGGAGTAGCAGATGTATACAGGTCCAGATATCCCATAAGTCCAACCTAGGCCATGGCCTAGGATGCAGCCGTCATGGGACGCATATACGGAAGATATAACAACCAAATATTTACAAATTATTCAGTATTATTTTGAAAAGGTTATATAAAATGATGTTTTTACTTTCTCATATACGAAGTATATAAAGAGAAAGTATTGTAATCGTCAAAAAATTCGAACTCGAGATTTTGACGAATCTCCACGTTTTAGACCTCCCTGAGTCCGAAAAACTCAATTTTGGAATTATGTCTGTCTGTGAACACGATAACTCGAACACTATTAGAGCTACGAGAATGAAATTTGGTATGTGGTCTTTAAACATAATTTGTAGGTTTCTATCAAATTTTGGACAAAATCCGTCAACGGGAAGTCTGTCTGTCTGCATGTTCGAGGTCATGCGAACGCTATAACTCAAAAACTTAAAAAGCCAGATGAATAAAATTTTATACATAATTTTATCGTCATGAATGTAGGTCCGTATAAAATTTTGGGCCAAATCTGTCAAAGGGTTGACTGTCTGTCGGTCCGTATAATTTACTTTTGAAGATAATCCGTTATCTCCACGCGCATGCGTACTGGAAGAACGAAGAGGAATTTCATTACGGAGTAGCGAATTACGTCAGTTTGCCCTTGAACCGGTAAGAGAAGAAAATCGTTACGCATCTCTTTGAATTTCATTTTTTGCATAGATGTTTTTCAATCACTATAATGAAAAACCTTCTGATAGTCATTGGATTCTGGGTAACAATAGGTTCGAATTTTTTTAGCCACGCGGGGGAAAGGGAAACGGCACCTTTTTGGGGAAGTATATGAGAAAGTTTAGGGGAGAACAGTCCCGCTGGTTTAAATTTGCATTAGTTACGTTAATATATTTAGTGATAGATTTTATTTCGTCTGCTGTGGACCCTTGCACTTCTTTGCACTGAAACAGCATTGATAATATCTTTTCACTTCAGTGATCCTCCAAACAGTGGCGGCTCGTGAGCTCAGAAACAAGGAAGGCTGCAAAAAGTGCTTATCAAGAGAATAAAATTTGAAAAGCTACTTTATCTCCAAGTAGGCCAAGTTTTTAAATTCCAAATCCAAATGTGAAATTTCCTGCTTTTCAAAGTAAATAACCAGCATATATGACATTTTCTATTAGTTTTGCTAACAAAAATTAAAGTGAATGCTGATGTGACGGTTCCTCTGACGAAAATAATAATAATAATAATCGGAGCTCCACATATACATGTCCCTCCTTGCCCAGTTCACTCGATAACACTCTTTCAAAAATGAATATCAAATAACTCATTTACAGAAAATTTATTTTTAAGCTAAAACATGTTAAATACATTTTTTACTGAAATACTCTACAAATTTGAAAGTTTTAGAAGAGTATTATTTATTGAATCCTTCGTCGCGACACGAAACGAATCTCATCAATAGCTAATGAGATTACAACTTGTGTAAGAGCGAGGAAAAAAGAACAATATATTAAAAAGAGCATCTATCTTTCGTTCAGTTGGCTCCGTGCCAGCCAGAGCTGTGTTGACTTTCAGCCCATAGTCCGTCTAAGCTAAAGGTAGAAACAGTTGCTTTTTCACTCCGAATTTTATGCTTAGTGAACGGATTTAGGGGCAGATTATTTTGCAGCTCAGACCTGCGTCTCTCTCCGTTTGAATTCATTTTATGCATTTTTTCAATATTTTTATTGCTTTTAACGTAGGACTCCGTTCCTCCCTTTGGGGTCTCAGCAAGGAATTTGATTCACACGCCAAAATGCCACAGAAAACGTTGTATGGGAGATCCTTTATATCTCGGTAACTACGTATGTTAAAAGCATAACTAATGTCTTGTTTTAGAGGTAAAGGGTAACAGCAGAAGTAACAAAAAAATTGAAAATTGGAAAAAAGAGTATCGCGAGTAACAAAGAGAATCCAAGAAACTTCGAGAAACAAAAGAGTCACTCGAGTAACAAAGATAAACTTCGAGAAACAAATCTGTCATGCCAGTAAAGTAGTCCTACGCCTTTAACATCAGCGGCTGTTTGAAAAAGACAGCCTCCCGTCATTTTATTTTATTTTTTTTACTTTTTTGCATTTTCGGAAGTCATTGAACTCTGAGAGTGGGAAAGTAAGCAAATAAGATTAAAAACGAAAAATACAAGTTTAAAAAATAATTTCTGGGGGTGCTGCAGCTCTGAAGCCATAATGGACGAGCCGCCACTGCCTCCAAGCCTATTCACGGACAAAAGCACGAAGAAAAAGTTCTAGAGGTATTTAAGCCGATTTCAAGAAATTCGATCGAATATTTTTGTAGGTGTTAATGTTATTTTTTAAGTAATGTAATTTTGAAAAAAAAAATCTTAATGTGTTTCGTAGATTATAAAGATTGTATTAAATTATGTCTTTCAAAAATAAACTGTTGTATATTAAATTCAAAATTACATATCAAATTTTTTGAGGGAAGGGCGCAGAATATACTTCGGCCTAGGGCGTAGAAATATGTTATTCCGGCCATTTAATAATGTCGCAAGAGATGCTAGATTTCGCCATTGCACATCTTGATCAGCGCTGACTGCTGCACACACTTGAAATTTCTGAAACTTTAGCTGTAACACTGGCGAATCTTGCCACAAGCTCCATTTCGGAAGTAACGAGCATTCCCAACACCATGCATTTTAGTGTCCTCCATAGAAAGAAACCAAAGCTCGATAAATTAGGTCAGATGTTCCCAATCTGTGGTACCTGTGGCGAAGGACCAGTTGGGGGTAGGTTCCGCCATTACACATCTTGATCAGCGCTGATTGCTGCACACACTTGACATTTCTGAAACTTGTATAAGGCGACTACAGTTTGAAGAGCGACAAAAGAATTTACTCTTTTTACACGTGGATGGATAGGGCCGCTTAGTGCTCTCAGGTGACCGATATGATCATTAACTATAATACACATGGAACATGCATATAACATGCGCATAATATGCATATAACATGGAACCCTATATGACCATTAACTATAAAATTGTTGCGAACCAGTAATGCCGCTTCCCAGCAATGCTAGTCTTATGGTTGGAAAGAGACATTTACAGAGGTTCTTACTTGCCATGGGAGGTAGGTAAGCCTACATCCCCTGGCCTTGGCGACAAATTGAAGGTTCTGGAATTTGCAGGAATGGAGGTCTTATCTCTCATAGGAGCCGAGATCCGGATTTCGCCAGACGATTACACGTGACGTCACGGCCTGTTAGGAAGACTATAAATACCGCCGTGCGCGAATAAGGGAAGAAGAATCTCTTTCGAGTGCGAACGTCTTTGGAATCTTGTTCTCGTTGCGAGTTGGTCAACTATTAGACGCCGAGCGCTTTTGTTCGTGCTATTGCTGCTCTTATTACTGATTTGATGTCTGTTAGTGCTGCTGATTTGTACAATAGTTATTTTTCTTGTTTCCTGTGCTTCATGTTTTCTGGAGTATTCGTGAATAATGCGTCTTTCTTCATTATCCTGCTTGTTGGAGTGTTTTCACCGTATGCTCAAATGACGATTTTCGTAACAATATCATTAATTAAAACAAATTTTGATTCCGTACTAGTAGCGACACCTGTTAGTGAGTTTGTAAAAAATTGATCTCAGGATTTAAAATTGGAAAATTAATAAAATAAATTAAATTTCTGCTTATTAGTACACTAATAAAAGTGTGTATTTAAAACTGTTTTTAATTAAATTTATTTAATTGTAATGTTGGAAAATTGTACTTCTTTTGTGTAGATGGGTGTTGGCAATATAAAATGCTGTTAAATGTTACACCTTCAGATTTTTCATAAGCTACTTACGCTGAAAAATAGTGGTATCGACTACAAATAATCATATGATGGCCGCAAAAGATTGATTTCCAGAGACTGGTTCTGCTTTTTATTCTGTTCAAGTTCACGCTATTGCTAAGTTATTTATTAGTTTCACTCGCCCACTCAACTTCGCACCTGCGCTGTTTGGTCACTTGCACATTTCCACGAAAATAATATTGTTAAAAGTCGTTTGCAACTTGTTTCCAGGTGTAAACGGCTAACAATTTACGAGTCTTCCATGCTTATAGATAAATTATAAAGTTTCTTGAATAATTCATGAACAATATTTTGCACATTTGCAACTCATATCTATTAGCTTTTTCACAATTTTTCTTGTACTTGTGTTTCTGATATTGTTCTTCTTCAAATATCTTCCTCTTCTAGCGATTCAACAGTTTCATTTAAGATAAATTTTATTAGTTTAAGCTTCGTGAATTAAGATAAATAAATTAAATTCAGGTAAGATGTTAGGAAATATCACGTAATTGTATAGAACCTATTTTGATTAATATTGTTTATGAAGCGCTTTTTCGATAATTCACTAGACTGAAATCAAACAGAACCATCAAATCCGCAATCAGAATAAATATGTATTTTAAACTATTTTATTTGAATTCGTAATCGCATTTCTTGTTATACACTGATATGCTGAAATATGATTCTTTATTACCGGTTGTCATTGATTGAGTGAAGCGAGGTCTAGTTTTAACTCGACTTTTCGGCATTTCGTCTGTAAATTAGTTTGTTATACTGTCCCGATCGCATAAAAACCAATCCCACTATAGACGCCTATGGGGACTGTTTTCGATGCCAATATTTGGCGATAAATCGCTTTGTTTGGCGAGAAATGCTTCGTAAAGTTTTTTTTTTATTTCGACGACCGAGAGATGCTATCTGTTGTAACTATATAGTGTATAATTCTTTGCTAAAGTAAATAATTTAATATGCATAAGTTAGAAAAATATTCAAATACATAAATACATACAAATGTGCTTAATACGAGCAAGAATTAAAGTTGAAAATAATTTGTTATTAGTTGGTAATTGTAAATAAAGATGGATGGTTTTCAAAACACGATGAAAAATAATCTCAGTTTCGCGCCAATCAAAGTAAATACGGAAACCCTAGCGGGCACAATGATCAACTTGGCGTGGTAAAAGAAATTCCCATAGGCGCCTAGAGTGGGATTGGTTTTTATGCCTCCCGATCAAACACGTTGTTCGATTTTCCTCGAATTTAACTTGAATGTTCCTTGATGTGTAAGGCTTGTATGTGTAAGGATTTTTATTTTTTGATTCCGTTCCAAGATGGTGGCCGAATGTTCAGCTTTTTCCAATGACCCTAACCAAACGGATCTTCATTCATAATGCCTCAAAACATACCGACTGACACTTAATTGTACTTTTGTGAATCGAATAATAGCAGAAATTAATTATAATTTGGGGATGCTAATAAATACAGAGACTTATGTAAATAATTCTCATTTGAAAAGAGAAAATAAAATGGCTAAACCTTTAAAGACTACCATGAAGAGTAGATCTTAAATTTTTTTTCTTTTTTTTGGACATTAGGTCTATTAACAGAACCGTAAGTGTTGGGTTCACAAAATTGACAGCACTGGTAAAGCACGCATCGCTGTATTTATATTTTTGTTTTAAGAATTCTGAACCTGGAATTTTCCATTCAAGTTTTAGTTCCGATGGAAAATTCACGGATTATGCGTTTGCAAATAAAGGCCTATATTCAATTTTGTAAAAGCGGTGTTATATCTTGATTTAAACTACTTTCTGTTGAGTCAGTCGCTCAGAAGTATGTTTGCTTAACAATTTTGAATTAACATTTTGAACAATTTTACTTTTTAGAAGGTGAAACATTAATTAAATTTAGCAGAAATTTCGGTGAAATCTTGGTTTGCTCTAATAATAAGTATATTTTAGGACTGTTGATTTCATTAATAACTACGGTATTTTTATGAACAAGTTTCGCGTGAAGGGAACTTTCCATTATTCTTTCTCTGGCAGACTCGTACTCAGATGATTCATTATCATTAGTGTTGATTTTCTAACTCATCTGACTCCCGGCAGTGGCACTGATTTTGGCTTTGAAGTTGATGTCTTCTATACCTCTCAGGATGTCTCTTCTGTTCCTTTTTGTTGTCCGTCTATCTTGTCTCTTTTGTTCCTTTGTGTTGTCCGTCTATCTTGTTTCTTCTGTTCCTTTGTGTTGTCCGTCTATCTTGTCTCTTCTGTTCCTTTGTGTTGTCCGTCTATCTTCTTTTAATAATTTATAGGAGCGCATCTTCAGATATACCAGCAACGTTTGCTGGCTGTTTTGGTACTTTCTTTTCATGATCTATGAAAACTATTTCCACCTTTTAAAGCGGCTTCAGCAGTTCAGAATTTCGAGCATCAGATTCCTTTTGAAATTTTTGTCACTCCGAAGGCTTCATTCTAACACCATTATGAATTAAATTTTCTTTTTGGAAATATTCTTCTTCTATGGGAAGAAGTTCTCGCACTTTTCGTCCTAAGAATTATGCAGGGAGCTTTCCATTGGTCTTTCTCAAGCAGACTCGTACTCAGATGATTCATTATCATTAGTGTTGATTTTCTAACTCATCTGACTCCCAGAAGTGGCACTGCTTTTGGCTTTGAAGTTGATGTCTTCTATACCTCTCAGGATGTCTCTTCTGTTCTTTTGTGTTGTCCGTTTATCTTGTCTCTTCTGTTCCTTTGTGCTGTCCGTCTATCTTGTCTTTTCTGTTCTTTGTGTTGTCCGTCTCTCTTCTTTTAATAATTTGTGGGAGCGTGTCTTCAGATCTACCAGCAACGTTTGCTAGCTGTTTCTGTATTTTCTTTTCATGATCTATGATAACTATTTCCACCTTTTGAAGTGGCTTTAGCCGTTCAGAATTTCGAGCATGATATTCCCTTTGAAATTTTTGTCACTCCGAAGACTCCATTCTAACACCATTATGAATTAAATTTTCTTTTTGGAAATATTCTTCTTTAATGGGAAGAAGTTCTCGCACTTTTCGGCCCATTTGATTTGCAACAGCGAGATCGAGATAAGTGTAAAATTTTCCAAAAACAAAAATCAGCCACACACACGTAACCAGAAGATTTTTAAAAATCCTCATAGCTTAACTATGGCCACGTTTGGTTCACCTAACTTATCTTATTTCTTGGTGCATTTAAAAAATATACTTTTTGATTTGTTAATGAAATTGTTTGAAAATATGTTATCAAATTAATATTCTGCATTTGGAACTATTTCAGATTTTTATTTCTAGTAGTCTGCTGAATTTTTGAAATGCGTTTGCGATCGCCCCTGTATATAGTTGTAAACAGTTCAGAACACTGAGAGCGTTGAAATTTGCTGTCTGTGAAAAAATACTGAGCTGCCAGTGCATTGATGATTTATTTTCTAAAAAAGTCTGCAAATGCTGATATAATTAACCGATTCTTGAGATAGTTGATCGCTTAATGAAAGAATCATTGCAATTAATTAAACTAAGATTATTTCTGTTATCTCGCCTTAATTGTATAAAGGGAGATCAGCTATTTCCTTTCTTTTTCCTGATAATTGTAAGCTTCTTTATAATATCTACTAGCCGCCTTCGGCGACCAGCTGTTTGCCAATAGTATAAATAGCCTGTAGCTATTATTGCAACTTGGCGAAATAAATTGGCGAATTGGCGGTTGTAGAAGCTGAAGGACTCGGCCAAAGTTTTATTTTGCAATATATTTCAAAAATGGAGGATGGTGGATCTCAGGGGACCATTAATGACATATCTAGGGAGCATAAGCTTTTATATGAAATAAAAATTGTCGAAAAGAGTACAGCGGTTAGGGTTGGGGGACTCTGTCATGGTTTTCCCCCCATAGAGAATGTACAGTGGAATAGTGTTTTTTCGACTTCTATCGAAAATGGAGGGTGGTGGGGGGACAGACGACCCTTGATGACATATCCAGCCAGACGTCATAAACTTCCGTAAGAAATAAAAATTATCGAAATCAGTCCAGTGGTTGGGGCTGGGTTACTGACCATCTGGTTTACCAAATTATTTTAAATATATAAATTATATTTTTGTCTGGCAATAAATTCATTTTTCTGCTGTGTTCCTTTCATTTTTACCAAAAATGATAATAGAGTGAAACACATACATTGGTAGTAATGTTCGCGGAATTGGGAAATATTCGATTCTGTAAGACGAGTGTCACACAGTGCTGTATTTAGCGATATAAAATTGAAATTTGAGTAAGCTACTCTATTTTGCACGTTTTAATGCCAAAAAATCTACAATTCTGGAATTTCAGTGTTATCGAAACCATTTCTGGTTATCCAGGTATTAACGTCTTTTAACCCGAAAAATTTGAAAGATGAACTGAATACATGCAACGCATTTGAATTTCGAAATAAATATACTCAGTAATTCAAAATGAAATCTTTTTCATGAATATATACTTTCTAAATCTCAATAAATAAAAACTCTCCTTGCTTTTACTGCTACTTTTATGGTCATTGCTTTCTGACTTACTCGTTCTTTGTGGACTATTCTACAACGGGATTTCGCTTTAAAAAACCCTGATATTTTACGACCTTCTTATCTTGTCAGCAAAAACTATGGACTTCTCTCCTCTGAATTTAAATTATGGAAAGTGTACCGTATTTTTTGCATCTGGTTTTTTATGCCATTTTATGAAATAACTCACTGCATCTTGGAAGTGAATGAATTTTTTTCAATTTTATGTGAATAGAAGAACGTAGCAGTTATCACATTCTATACAATGGTACAAATCCGTTTTTATTTTAAATGATAAGAGATCTTACTTTCTTTATTCGAACACAGGATATGAGCTGCCACACTATAGATGATTTATTGATCTGATAACTTCGATGTCTTAGCAGTAAGCTTTTTAAGTGTATAAAGAGTTTTTAATAGCAAACTTTACGAATCATCAGATCCGACTTTCACAATGGGCTAATTGGGCTTTACCCAGGGGCACCATTGATCCAGGGACGGCTACAAATTTATTATACTAATTTTGTTTTAATTTTGAACCAAGGAATTTATTTAATTTTAATTTTAAATATGGAAAGGCTCCGATTCGTGAAATTCTAAGACGTTAATCGGAGAACAGGTGACTTTTCTTTCTTTTTTTTGTCTAAATTATTTAACTAGGTAGGTATTTTCTTTGCGCCACAGGCGCTCAAATTCTTAATTGCGATTCTGATGGGCAGAGGCGGCCCGGGCAAACCGGGCAACTGCCCGTGGCGCCAAAATCCGAGGTGGCGCCAAATCGGGAGCGCGAAAGGAAAAAATGATTTAATAGATATGAGAGCTTTGGAAAAATAGCAAATATATTTTTAAAATAAATTTGTTGAATATATTATCTCAAATTAAATAAGAACACCATAGAATCTTGTACATATCTGGAGTTTATATAATCTCACCATGATATTGTTAAGTCATATTTACAGGTAAAATATGCATATTTCTATGTTCTAAAAAATGAAGTTCATTGAACTTTAGAATTCATACATTATAGAATTTAAGCAATACGTTGGTTTTGTGGGGGGTGCGCCATATTGTTGCCTTGCCCGGTTGGCAAAGTTACTTCGGGCTGCTTCTGCTGATGGGCGCCATAAAATTCCAACCCAGGGGGCGTAAATTTGTTAAGATGGCCTTACAGATCTTGCTTTTTTTACAGTAATCCCAACCAGTGGAGAATCCAGGGGGTGGCTATCGGGCTGCAGCCTCCCCCCCCCCCTCAGAGCTAGAGCAGAATTCTTATTTTATTTAAAATCACTACAGCTGTTTTTTCTTAATCTCCCTTTAAACAAGTAATATATATAAGAAAAATTAAGTCAATTCCTACTTAGGTCAACAAAGAAAAATTTTATTTTAGAAATGTTTTTCTCCCATATAAAACTAAAATTAATTAATTTAATTTAATTAATGAATTAATATTTGAAAAAACTGTATTAACATCAAGTGCCATCCACTACAAGTTTTAAAAAATGTATTTGAAATTGAGTGGATGAACAAAAAGTATTTTATTAACGATTGAAAATTTGAACAAGGTATATAAATAAATATATATATAGGGAGAGTGTGAACTAATAGCAGGAATTGAAAAAAGTGAAAACGTTTCTTCCTGGTTTTTGACAGGCTCGAAAGTTTTCCCACTTTTGTAGTCATTCCACTCGTATTTGCAACTTTGACACGGTGAAAAACATGTTTTTGCTAGTTATTTCATTGTGTTTTGTGTCAAATTATCAAAAGTATTGTATTGTTCTTTACGATTCTTATTGTCAGGTGAGTAAAGTCTGTAAAGTTAAAGTGTTTTGGTTTACATAAGCCATAAGATTTGACATTCGTCGCGACGATGCAAAACTTTTTATACCTCAACCACCCCACCACATCCGACCCAAATCCTGGATTCGCCACTGTCCCAACATAACTCTCTGAAGATTTCTTTGCCGGCGAGATTTTTTGGAAAATGTGCGAACTAATTGAGGTGAACAAACGTCATGGAATTTATTATTGTCAAAAATGGACTCATAGGCACTTTTCCGTTATATACACACCACTTTTTTGTATTGGCGAATTTTCTTGGAGAGTTGAATCGCCACCTTGGCTCAACTTCTTTCTTGACGATAGTTGACGCGCGCTGTATTTTTGGCCAGCTGAAGCAAGAGGAACCAGAATACGCCAAAATGGCCAAAAGTACATAGTGTGCATATAACGGAGCGCAGAATGCTCTCTGCGGGATCAGCCAGTTAAAAAAAATGATTATTTGGTCTCTTTCTTTAAACTCGCTGAATAGTTTTACATTTTTTTTCTATCGTCACGCTGTGCGTTATGGCGGCACTCAACTGAAACTGTCAAAAATAAACTAGATTGTAAATTATGTTTGGAATTCTTTAAAGTCTTAATTTAGGAAAAAGAGTCATATTATTCGAGTCCTTGAAATTTAATTGAGTTTTTAATACTTTTTGAAAAGATAAGTTGAAATAAATTTAATTTAAAATGTGCTTCAAAATACCAAAATAACAAAGCAGATAATTTTTACGAGAACGTATGTAAATTGTACTTTGCTGTCAGAAATATATATTTTACTCAAACTCTTAATCTTGTACGATTAATAAATTAAGGCACGACCACAATGTACGACGGTATTAAAATGATAACTTTATTAATATATTTGTTGAGTACTTCGCTTTATCTCAGTAATAGATTCGTTCTGACTCAATAAATTAATAACGCGAATTTCTTTAATTCTTCCTGAACAAAGGATGCAAAAAATTCCGTGTTTAAGAATTTCCTTTAATAACGTGCGGTTAATCAGATATTAACTTTTTTGATCTTCAATTCACTCAAGTCACGTTACTTATCTCACCATGAAGTTAAATTGACTTTTAAAACATATTAAAAACTTATTATATTTAGAAAACGAAATCTTTTATTAGAAAATTAAAAAACAAAAACCTTTTATAATTATCCCAAAAATTATTTTTCCCATTTAAAATCTTTATTGACATTACTTTAAATGGTCTGCCTATTCACTAAAACTAAAAATACACATGCAATATAGTTGATATAAAAATAGATAATCTTTATTTATTTAATTTTAATCCGCACTTTCATTCCAAAATAATAAATTAATCTACCTAATCTAGTTGCAGAAGATGCATTAATTTTCCCACTCATGCGAGGAAAAAAAAAAAAAAACGTTCTTAATTTCGAATGAAACAACTTCTCCCTCACTGCTCGCTTCTGTATCATCACCCTTTGAACCTTAATAAATAATAATAAAAAAACCACCTGCGCATCTACCGTCCCATAGCAACACCTGCACTTTTT
>BGPR01036669.1:0-15447 GCA_013235015.1 Araneus ventricosus
ATATTCCTGTACGAAAGCAAGCACAGCAAAAGCATGCTTACAGGAAGAAGGAGTTCTACCACCAGCACATTCACATTTAGCACCAAGAATCTGAAATAAAAAGCAAAATTGTACTGAGTATGTAATTCAATTATCCATTTATTAACTGGCATTCAACATATAGGGTGACCTGGGGTAATTCATGATCACCGCGTTTATGGGGTAAATAATGATCACCTGATTTTTATCTTAAAAAAAGTACTATACTTGCCATTTCAAAGATGGGTTCCTGAATATGCACATTTTTACAAAGATCCTCCTCACTCCCTTAATAATAAATATTTTGTGTTACTTTCTTTTTATTTTATCTAAAAATAGTGTTAGCTTTTGATTAGTTGTTTCACATCTACCACAAATATTGATATTAATTACAGTGAACTATATCAAATGTTGCCCTCCTTTTATAGATGGGGTAATTATTATAATTGAAAAAATAAATGTCAAATATATTTTTTATGGCTCTATATTCTTAAATGGAACTGACCCATTCACTGCTCATTATGCAACAATAAACAGTGCATATAAATGTTAAAAAAAGTGTTAAATTTTGTTATCAGCTGCTTAACTATGTTTTGTTGGTTTATTTACTTGATCTAATGTATTATTTGTTAATTACTGTTGTATAACCATTTTTAAAATGCCTCTTCATTAAAAAAACTAGGTGATCAGGAATTACCCCAGAAGTGATCAGGAATTACCCCGATCCAGAGACAATTCCTGATCACTAAAAATTTAAAACGTTTTAAATTCTATTTTAATTTTCAAAGAAAAAAAAGTTGCATAAGACTCATCTCGTAAGTCATCAAACTTTCACCAAAAATTCAAATTCTACCTGGAACAGTTTTTCCACAAAGTGGATGTTTGCATTTTTGATCAGGGATTACCCCAGGTCACCCTAGCTGATACGTGCATCATAATGATAAACATAACTATACAAATTGTAATTAGATATTCAAAAATCAGTAGTATTTATATTTCTGAATAAGGTAATAAAACAATTTTCAGAGCTAAAAAAGTATGAGATAATGAATAGAAAACATCAGAAATGAAATACCTAAACACTGAATTATCCATTATTCAATTAATTGTTTATTAACTATCATTCTACATATTATTTAACTGTGCATCACAGCGACAAACACAATAATACAATATGTAGTTCAGACATTCAAGATCCAGTAGTATTTGAATAAGTTATACTTAAACAATTTTCAGAGCTAAACAAATACATAATAATGGATAGAAAACATCTAAAATAAAATACCTCATCACTATATTGTCTGTTATTCAATTGTTTGTTTATTAACTAGCATTCAACTTATTTTTGAATTAGATATTACAATGACAAAGCACTTCAATTTAATTTGTAGTTGAGACATTCAAGATCCAGTAGTAGGTATATATATTTGTGAACAAGTTACTGAAACAATTTTCAGAGAGAACAATGTTCTGTTTCAAAATCAGAGATAATGAATAGCAAACATCTGAAATAAAATACATCACTAAATGGTCTGTTATTCAATTAATTGTTTATTAACTGGCATTCAACATATTTTTGAATTAGGTATTACAATGACAAAACACTTCAATACAATTTGTAGTTCAGATATTCAAAATTCAATAGTAATTTAATTTGCCAACAAGACACTAACAACTATTTTCAGATTTTTAAATACTTAAATGTGGACAAAATTATTTCAAAGAGAATGCACATGTTTCATAAGCCTAATTATGATGATGATCAAGTTACCTTGTTTTAAAATTAACGTGACTATTGTTAACAAAATTATACATATAAATAATAAACAAAAGTTGAACTTACTTCATTGCTGCTTATATCAATAGAAATTTCTACTTGATATCCCTTTTTTTTGTACGAGGCTCTCACCGTTCCAAGAAGTTCCAGAGTACCTTCAGGAGTGTTTGCTGTGAATGTCACACAATTAATAAAATGACTCTGAAACATCTTTATACCAGCAATGTGACTTTTTAAAGTTGAACATGTTCCATGATCTTCGTTTAACTCGTTGATTTTCAACATATATTCTGATATATGTTGCGCAGAAAAGCCTCTCAAAGGCAAAGGGGAATCGAATATAGTACAGGACATGACCGATACCTCAGAAATAAAATAATATAAAAACAAAACAAAGTAGGGAGTCGACAGTTGCTTTACCTGAAATAAAAAAGCCATTATCTTTCTGAGTCAGCTGTTTAAGACTGTCCGCTGGCTGTCGCCGGTAGGTCACGTGTCGATGGATGTGACGTCACATGCATAAGGTCCATTAGACCATTGGATAAGACAGCCCTGCCTCCAACAATCTTTTAACTCCACTATTGACTTTTTCCCCCCAATCAAACTTCATGCCAATCCATCTATTATGATTTGCGAGTTTTCGTATTAATATGCGCACGGATGCACTCACAGGCTTTCCATTCATGGATTCTGTCCAAAATTTGATATAGATCTGCAATTTTCGCGTAAAGACTGCACACCAAATTTCATTCATCTAGCTCGTTTCGCTTTTGAGTCATCATGTTCACAGATGGACATAAATATCACTATTTTAGACCATTCCTATGGCAGCCAAGAAGAAAATCCTACAATCAACAGAGAGCGTTTACTGGAGGCAGTCGTTGACTGGCTTAAAATAATGAAATTCAAAGATTCCTAACTCGATCAGTTTTAGTTGCTGAAGAGTGGATTTTTCTTGTTTAAAATGTTAGTGTCTCAATGATATTTTGACTGGGATTGTATAAAAATTTAGATTTTATCGTTTAAAGCATATTTTTCTCTCTGAAAGCATATGCCTATCTCTAACGGTTTAGAAATTAACCCACGATTAAAGCGGACAACCTGCACATATTTCTTTGGTTAAAAAATTGAAGATAACACTAAAAAATACACACTCAGATTTCATACCACATTAGAGCGAATTATTTTTTTTTAATTAAAAATGCAACTTGAAAATAGTCATCACAGAAATCCTAAAAGTAAAAACTTTTTTTTTCAGTGATAGACTTCCTGATTAGTTGTACTAATTGAAGCAAGGGAAGAAAATGTCAGATCAATAATTCTGTTGAATACTGCTTTCTTTAATTCCTTGTTCTTAATAATTACACTTTTATTTAACTTGATTCATGTTTGTAAAGATTTTTTTTTTTTTTTTTGCTCATTTCTCCAAGGTGCTAATTTTGTACACTTACATATTCTTGATGACAATACATTAATATTTAATACTACTCAATTATTCTTTGAGTAATTTAATTACATTTTGATTCTATACACTTGGTGCCACCTTCTAGAGAATTCCAGATAAAAATTCTAATTTGGAGTGTACCAATAAGTGTTTTTAAAACTTATTAAATTTAAAATGAACATGTTTGGTCAATAATTTTCGGATGTGGAATTTGTTCTATTAGCTCCTTAACCACTAAACTAAACTAAACTGACATTTTTCTGATGAAATGACATTTATCTTTTTTTCAGTCCATCGTTATTTGTATAAATTATATACAGGATGATAGATTATTTCCAGTGCTTAGATGTCTTTGCTATGTTGAGAATATTAATCTATCAGGTCGTTGAATCAACTTTTATAATTTATACCGTTTTCTGAAAAATTGGTTTAATTCATATTTATTTGTACATTTTCTTAAACTCCACTGGTAATATATTCTTCAGATTAGGAAGATGCATCCTTCTTCAGTCAAATAATCTTCATTCATCATTAATTTAATAATCCCTCTTTATAAGCTCATTTCCCAGGACAGAAATATTTCAAAGTAATTGGTTGTTTGAAGGGTTAATCATCATAAGTATCAATAAACACACACTGCGGTGATTACTCCATTTTTTCCTAGAAAAAGAAGCATTGTGTTTTAATATCTTGTTCTCATGTTGTGCAGAATTTTTATCTTGTGCCATCATCATTTTCTGATTCACACATATTGGGATCTTCCAAGTTATTTTGTGTCCACTCTCAAGAATTTTATCAATTTTAGATAAACAGAGGGTTTAGAGTTAAAGTAAACTAAGTTCAAGGTATTTATTTTTAAGAAGACAGATCTCTAAGTTGACCAGCTGCATTTAAAATAAGAGCGGACTTCCAATTTTTCCTGTTGCATGGTGGATATAAATTGAACTATGGATATTATAGACAAACTGAACTATGGATTTGAATCATCTTTATACAGAAAATATAACATGTCTACTATACACTGGCAGTGTTAGTGCAAAACATGGACTTTGTTAACTTCAACTCTGAACCCTCTACATCCGAATTACCTATTTCACTATCCATTTTGAATCTTATAAAGAAATTACATGGCCGCAGTTGCTTTTATTTGTACTCGGTTATGCACATAACAAAAAGTAATCACTAAAGATAAAATATTTGAATGACCACATCCCAATCCTGTTACAATATATGATACATAGTAGCTTTTTTTACACAATTATATAGGTGTCCGAAATGTATCTTTACACTTTTAAAATATACACAAACAATGAAATGCACTTACAATTTTTATGTTCCATAAAGAAAACATCAAAGTGGTTTTTTTGCAATGTTTTATATTCAGGGATGCCACTCACAAAAAAGCAAAAAAGAGGAAATCACGTGCAAATTAAAAAAAGCAAAAGAGGAAATCGTGCGTGAATTTAAAAAAGTTAAAGTGTGGGAATCGCACGCGAGTAAAAGAATTTGTGAAGTAAAATTTCCATTTTTCATAACATTTATGCGTGAATTTCATGAATATATTAATATAATATATAATAAAATGAAAATTTGGTTATAATTGAAATCAATGTTATAAAATGAAAAGCTTTTTAAAAAATAAGCTGACTGCATAAAAATGAGGCTTATGTGCACATACAACATACAAATATATATATATAATTTAAATTTGATTTTTAATTAATATTTTTACCCAATAAAGCTGTGCATGAATATTAGAAACAGAAATCCAATCCAAATCACATATTTTTACAATTAAAAAATGTCCAACACTAGTACAGAATTTAAAATGTTTAAGTTACTAAAAAGTTAAATTACTGCATTCTTCACACAAATTAAAAATTTTGAAAAATACTAACAATATTAATTTTATTACAATGCTGTATTTTTACACTCAAATGCAGAAAATCTATAAAAATAAAACATTTTCATTTCTTATTTTTAATATTTGCACACAGAAACATCTCTCTGAGAGTTAGGATATTATTTTTTTTAATTTTAACATTTCTTTTAGAATTAAGTTCAGAATGAAAGTTCTTGACAGCTTCACTTTTACTTTTATCCTCAACTTTTTCTGGATTCTTTTGGATTCATTTACATTTTCGCCACCATAAAAATTTGGTTCATGCAGTCTCTTTAAACACATGTGTTAGTTTTTTCTTATGATTTATCCTTTGCCTTTTAGTTGCATCTGCAGACATCTTTTTTGCAGCTTTTTTTGACAGATCTTTTTCTTTACTGGCATTTAATTCTTTTATTCTCTCTTCTCTTAATGATTTATTTTATTTAAGTTTATCAAAGTAAACGTTCCGTGAATTTCTTGCATTTCTCACCAGTTTCGGATCAACTTTTTCTTTGAGAAAGTCATGTTTGAAAACATACAAACTGTCGATTTTTTTTTTTTTTTTTGTAGAGCAGCTCATACTTAATACACTGCATAGCATTAAATATGAAACATTTAATCTATTGCTTCCAAGTAATCACATTATTCATTATCTAAGCTACTTTCCACTTTGGGTTCATGGAAGCAGGTTAGCAAAGCAAATCCACCCTGGAAAGTAGAGGATATTTTGAGGTATTCTCCACATCTCTCCACCATAAATCAACAGATTCTTCTACAATATCAATTATCATTTTGAAAATTATGTATTTCCAAATCACATCTTTCTTTTTCTGGATCTTGAACAACATTTGAAGCATAGAGTGGCAGTTCTTTCATCAATTCTAATGCAATAGAAGTCTTTCTATTGCATGGATCCAGTGAAGATACTGCCTTTAAAAAAGGGTTGGCAAAAGGCATTTTTTCCACAAGCCACTTAGCACACCCAATGCATGCCTTAAATACACATATCTTTAAATTTTTTTTATCACAATCAATTGAGATTTCGGAGCCAACTTTATAAGTTGTTTTGCAGTATCACCCACAAAGATTGAAGAAAAAGAAAGAAGAAATATCCGCGGAAATTGAGGATTGATTTTTTTAAAAAAAAAGCGGAATTTTTCAAACCGATGTATAAAAAAAAAAAAAAAAAAAAGCGGAAATCCGCCGTTCGGTGGAAAAGTGGCATCCCTGTATATTGGCATTTGTAAATGCTGCGCTGCACTGCAAATCAATTTACGAGGACTACGATGAAAAGTTTCTTGAATTCGTTTAATATCATTGAAGCTTCTGCTAGGGCAGACAGATTTTGGTTTTGGCAATATGCTACCTGTTGTCGTAAATCTTTCACGCTATTCATAAATTGTGGGTCTTGAAGATGACTGTAGATAGTCCGAAATGTATGTTACACCCGTGTTGCAGATTTAAATTTGATATTGCACCTGTTCTTGAGGAGAAGCCATTTTGAAACGAGAATGTTGCAAACCATTGACACAGCTCCATCTTCATTTTAAAAAAAACTTTGATAATTTCTTTTATGGAACACAAGAAAACCATAAGTACATATAATTGTTTATTTTTAAAAGTATAAAGATACATTTCAGGCACCCTGTATATTACATTTTTTCCAGACTAGATCACCGACAAAGGTGTATAATGCGAACAGATTTGAAGGAATTTTAAGAATATATAGAAAAAAAAGAATGTGTTTAAATAAACCCAGGTATTTGCTAAAGAGTAGTTTGTTAAAATTGTATATTAATTTGTTCAATAGAAGAAGTATCTAAAAACCCTGCAATGTCTACTTTGAAAAAATACCAAAATATGAGAGGAAATTTTGATTCCCTGAAAAATTAAAATAGAATAAATTGCTTTTCCAATATGTAAGCATTATCGAACACAGATGCAGCTTGTGACAGCCAAATGACCATTCATTTATGTAAGGAACAAAATTCACTGAAATACTTAATCTTGTATAATAATTCATCAATGGGAAAAATTTCTAATGTGGAAAATTTTGGAATACCAGCAAAATTGAAAATATTACAAATTTAATATCCTTGTATATGTTTTTAGTGCCCGACAGAAATTTACCGTGCTCCTGTTTTTCTATAAAATGTCACTTGCAATACATTCAAGAAAAGCAGGCTTATTAAAAAAAGATTATCATTTATTTAAGAGTTGTATTCAAACACTTGTCAATTCGGATATAGTAATGTTAAGGATTTTGAGTTTTTAAGGCAGAGACAAAATATTATTATAGAATGTTTTCTCAATTTTAAATATCTTAACTACATTATTTTTAAATATAATTGTATTTAAAAATTCACACATTTTAAAGTATCTGATATAGATTTGGATAGTTAAACATCTTAATTCAATACTGGATAGAAAATTAAAGTAAGATTAGCATTAAGTATGCATAGAAAAATATATGCAA
This sequence comes from Araneus ventricosus, assembly GCA_013235015.1. NCBI lineage: Eukaryota > Metazoa > Arthropoda > Arachnida > Araneae > Araneidae > Araneus > Araneus ventricosus. The sequence goes on from BGPR01036669.1 coordinate 7,598, forward strand.
AATAATTTTGGGCAATCAATACATAAAACATGTGGAATGCAAGAAGATACTCAACCTAACAAAATTACATGCAGGACAGAAACAAGAGTGGTCCAAAAATGATACAGAATATTGGAAATCATCCAAATTACTTTTTTCGTACAGAAAAAAAAAATTCTCATTCTTTGCCTTTTATCTTGTTATTTGCTTGCAACTCTGCATAAAACTCTTTGATAGTAGTCCCATAATTGCATTAGAGGTAACTGAGAAACTACCAACCCAAGATCTTGTCAAGAAGTCCAGAAATATTATAAAATTTATATATAGTAAAATGACAATGAAACATTGATATTTCTTTTATTCGCCAAATTTTGCCAAGGCACACCCAAATATAAAGTCAGTTTATGTTCTTCTGTATACACTTAATTTTAAAATCTAACTTCTATTTCTCTTTTCCAATTTTTATCCACAGCAAGCTTATTTTGTTCTTCTTGATACATTTGAATTTTATCTGTTGCTTTTTTGCCTCGTAAATATTTCCCATGTATAAAATTTGATACAGTAGATCTTAAAAAAGTAATTCACATTAAAACGATAAATCTTCCAATTTCAGAATAATTCATATCCTTAAAAATTCAGATGTGAATTATCTTTTTCAAGATCATTTAATGTACCTACGCTCTATTTAGCATTCAAAATAAAATTTAATCATCCAAATCTGCATCACATGATAATTTAAAATAATTAAAAGGATTTAAATATAGCTGATGCACATCAAAAATAAAAGTGAAGAAAGTAAGAAAACATATACTGTGATTATAGCTTTAAAAACTCAAACTCCTAAATCATTTGTATATCCAAATTAATAAGTACTTAATTTGTAAATTAGTAATATAAATATAGTAAATAATATAAAAACATTTCTTAAACAAATGTTATCCCTTTTTAATAAGATTGCTTTCCTTTAATTCATAGCAAGTCATATTTTGCAAAAAAGAAAGGGGAAAAAAAAAAAAAAAAAGCATGGTAAAACTTTGTCTCACATTGTACCTGAAATACCCTTCACTGCTCACAATAAAAATATTTTTATTTATTTCTACTAGTAATATGCTAAAATTATGCACATACAAATAAATGCATTTAAAAAGAAACAAATATTTTTGATGAAAAAAATGTTTTTAGATAAAATACATAAAATTTTCTTATCCTCTGCAAACTTTATTTTTAATTAAAATGATAATATCAGTAGCAATAAACAAATTTTTTAAATCTCATAGACTCTCAAAAAATAAGATGACAAAGATTTTTAAAAGCAGAGAAAACTAATTTCCCCCGTAAGTTATTAATAATGGTTAAAAAATGATTTAAAATTTAATTAAGTATTGCAATTAGCACAACTGGGAGGCAATACTAAATACACCATGAACTTTTTTATATATGGAAACAATTTGTTATTAATAAATTATTGTTAAAAGATTGTCAAAATGCCTTACTTATGCTTCATAAAAGCTTGTGAACAAAATTTCAGGAAAATCTATTGATAGTTTGGATTAATAGTTCTTAATAATTAACTTTCTAAAATTCATGCAGCATTTAGATTTATGAATTTTCCACTTTTATTGTATAAATGTATACACATTTTAATAAATTTATTTAAGAAGTTGGAAGATCCATAAAAAAATTTTATCTTAAGAAATCATCAGAATCTTTTGTATTAAGTTAAAAGCAGCTAGATTAAATAATGTCATTGATAGTTACAGTACTTGCCTTTTCTTATTTCCTTTTGTCTGAATAGCAAAAATGCTTACTTTAATTCTAATTGCACCAAAATTTTGGAAGTTAACTAGAACTAACTAAACTAACTAATAAATTTTTCAAATATAAGAACTTTAAATAAAGTTTCAGCCTTGGTTAGTTAACTTTTGAATACAAGAAAATTAATTAGTTATAACTTTAAAAAGGTAGTTAATAATGCACAATGTAGCCAACTAGTATAAGTAATATTGCCAGAAAGTTCTGAAGTCATTTATTCAATTCTCTATATCCTGCTCATTTATATAAAGAGATTAAACAATATTGATGGATTTAACTTTCAAGTTATGAATGGCTACAGCACAGATATGCCAGTGAATACAAATACAGTTACCATAATTTCATAGTAAAGGATTATTTAGTCTTGGAATTATTACTGCAAAAATTAATACAATATTATACACAAGATAAAATAATCTATCATAAAGAGGTATTGGACTTCGTAAGAAACTAATACATTTGCACACTCTTATATGAAATTGTATACAAATAAGAAAAGCACAACAATTAAATACAATTCACACAAAATTAGCATGCAACACCTACCCTACTTCTAAACTTCAACAAACCAACTGCAGTGTAACTTCGATTAACCAAATAGATGGATAACAGAAATCTCTTAATATATATGTAAAGTGATTTCAATGCTGGCTTGAGACGAAAATGAAATGCTTTAAAAGTGAATAATACATACATATTGTATTTAATTTTACAAAACGACCAAAATAGACTTCAATATAAGAGTAGTAATTAATGTACAGAAAAGTATTATTATCTTATCTGTCATCTCCCTCTGCGTCTTTGAGGACCGAGCCTTAGATTTTAGAAGATGATGGATAACTAGGGTTGCCATAATTTTTTTAGTTGACATCCAGACACGCTGGGGGGGGGGGGAGTGAAGGTCAAAATTCTTTAAGTTGTCTACCAACAAACCTCTCATAATGTGAAAAAAAAATTAAGGCATCAGAATTCAAAGAGGATGTAATTTCCAGGAATGGAACTTGCTGCAACTCCGTTCTGGTACTGTTTTTTCTTTACGAGAAATGAATAAGAAAAAAAATTTAAGATATCTCCTTAAAACAATGCAGTCTTTAACTATCCTTACAGTCCAAATATGTTAAATATTTAAATTAATAAAAGTAATAAAGTGGCAAGGGATTAAAAAAATTAAGATTGCAAACATTTAATTGTATGTTATGTTTCGATTCCGAAAACTCATGATATTTTTTATATTATTTATAAATGTCATGATTTTATTACTTAAGTTACTTACTTACTTATTATTTAATTTTAGTATAACTTGAAATCAACATAATTTTTTAAAAAAATATTCTTTAACATCTGTATTGTACTCATGCTTTCTACTGCAGTGCACATTATTTTAATGTTTGATCAAAAATAAAATAAGTGTAAAGTGTAAGAGTTTTATTATTTCACAACTTGTACCTAGATAAAACAATTATACATTAAAAATGTAAAAAAGTATTTTATTAAAGAAGTAATTCCAACTGTCCATTTTGTACCTCCCCGAAAAAAAATATCACTAGGTCAGAGCGTTCCAGCACTGCTTAATTTACGACTACACCACTGGTTCCAAGGGATCCATGTAATAATGTCCCCAAGACTGGAAAACCAGACATATGCAGGCATGATTACAACTCCATTTCAAACATCCTGAAAACTAGACTTGCGGTAGAAAACTGACATAAAATCAAATAATTGCAGGGTTAATGTGGAGTCTATGGTGCCCACCTACTTCGTTCCTCTTAGGATTGCAAAATCTTTGCTGCCAAGAACGGAGATGAGAGAACATTTGTTTTGGTTGCACAATGATGTTTTTAACGAGTATCATGCACGGAAATTGATCTTTTCAACGGTGTTTTGAGCATCAAGTTATATTGTGCCTTGTTTCGATTGGACTGTTTTGATCATATTTTCGATATGATTGGTCGATTCATTCGAATTTGAATAAAAATTTGTTCAGAATTCTTCGGTTTGAATATCAGTTCAGTACTGTGTGTTTTCTCAATGAATGTGTGAAGCTACGAATATTCCGTTACGCTGAAAGCGAAGCCGCTGATGTTTCTTAAAAAAATTTACCCGGTACACGCTTGAAATGCCGCAGGCATTGCATGCAGAAATTCTAGCTTTCGGAATTTTTTAAAAACTTGGATTCCTAACATTCAATGAAAAAGCGGTGCTACTGTTTTCCTGCTATGCTGAAAGTGAAGCCGCTGATTTTTTTTAAGTTAAAAAATTTGCCCAACACTTGAAATCCTGCAGGCATTACATGCTCAATTTCTCCTTTTTACTTTCTCGTACACAAAGAGAAAGTATTGTAATCGTCAAAAAATTTGAACTCGAGATTTTGACGAATCTCCACGTTTTAGACCTCCCCAAGTCCGAAAAACACAATTTTGGAATTATGTCTGTCTGTGAACACGATAACTCGAAAACTATTAGAGCTACGCGGATGAAATTTGGTATGTGGTCTTTAAACATAATTTGTAGGTTTCTATCAAATTTTGGACAAAATCCGTCCACGGGAAGTCTGTCTGTCCGCATTCATATGGACACGCTAACTCAAAAACTTAAATAGCTAGATGGATAAAATTTGGTACACAGTTTTATCGTCGTGAATGTAGGTCTGTATCAAATTTTGGGCCAAATCCGTGGACGGGTTGACTGTCTGTCGGTCTGTAAAATCGTACACTTGTATCTCATAAGCCTTTGGCTTAGATAAATAAAACTTGGTATCACGTATGCTAACATTAATTATAAATCTGTGCCCAAATTTCGTTCAAATCGGTTAAAAAACAGGTGTTCAAATTGCATATTTAGTTCAAAATGCACATTGCCACTGTCTGTTGGTGCGCGTTTCGCTTATTTTACTAAAGTTAGTATGGTCGGCGTTTAACCTTGGCAGTCTACGTAGGAAATTATAGCGAGCCGCACTTCGGAAATTATGGCAACCCCTGAATCAAAGTGCGTTCTGACATTCTTGAGATGGAAGGTATGGTGAATCTAGCGTGATATCAGCAGTAAGATTTCGTAGTCAAAAATGTTAAATGAAGTTCTAGTTCCTCAGCGCGCGTAAAAATTGAGAACACACGCAATTCTTTTTTGTAAAATATTAAGTTTCAGGAATTCATGAATTTGATATGTTTCATTGTAAATGACGATTCATAATTTTTTCCTCAAAATAACCAGGCCTTGGGTAAATACCTCAATAATAATTACCTACCCACTGGGTGTTTACCCACCCCATATTACTTTTCGTATGCGAGAAAGTTTCGGGGAGGCCACTCCTGCTGGTTAAGTGACGCATGCACAAGAGAACAATAAAAAGCATACTGCACATCCAAAACAGTATTTCTGATGACAAATGAAATTTGTATTTGAGCCAAGAAAAATTGATGAGAGGCGGGCCAGCACCGTAGACTCCAGATTTACCAATTGCAGATAGTTAATATGATGCACAAACACATATTTCAAAAAAATGACTGGATTTTCACTAATTTACTTCAGCAAGAAGTTTGACCAGTCCATTGAGTTTAATATATACAATCTCTAAAATTATTACTCTAACTTAATGACACATTTGTTCTAAATCAAAATTTGAGTCAAATAGTGAATCTAAAAATATCCCACATTTTCTGATTTGAGAAGGTAAACAATCTGGATAAATCCTGATCCACTCCTATATATACTTGGGACCTAGTAGAGTCTTGTATACTTTAGATACACTTATATACTTTCATATAAAATTGTAAATAAATAAAAAAAAGCCTAACAATTAAATACAATTTACACAAAATTAGCATGTGATACTTACCTTACCAGCAATTTTCAACAAATCAATTACGAAGTTAATTCTTATAAGCAGATATATCAGTTTACATACATTATTTTGGTTTCAAGGGATATATATACAAGCATCCCTAAGATTAGTTAACTAGGCATATGCCAAGGATCTAGTGACCTACCTTACGAGTAGAACAGAAACTGCTATAACATGATTAAATCCTACTTAATATATTTTCTGTAAACTATTTAAGAATATTTAAGATCCATAATGGCATAAGAAAGACTATGCAAACTAATGCTGCTTTCACAGAAAAATTATGCAATGACTTAAATTTAAGCGAGATATGTAAAGCAAAAATTAAAGTGAAAAAGATAAAGATATATTAATTTTGTTTTTCTTTTATTACATTAATATGTTAAAAGCTAAGTAATACTATTTGCATAAGAATAAATGCTGAGTATGTTCTTTCTTATATTAGAAATTAAAGGTCCACTTTTTTTATTTAATAGGGCCCAATTGCATATTACTGCTCAGAACTTGAAAATCCAAAGGTTATTGCTGAGTATACAATTACTTTTACCCATAAAGTTTCCATTATATTATATGAGGTTAAATTTCTTGTAATGAAAACTTCTGTCAAAATCAGAAGCACAATGTAACTTCAAACAGTATTAAAGAAATAAGTATTAATTTATGAAACAATTTAGACCATCATATACGCAAAGTATAGAAAAATGGAATTTAATAATCAAAGTTTTTTAAATATATATTAAGACTATTCATATTTTAAAATAACCATATTTACATGCAGCATATAATTCTGCTCACCTTTTATTAAAATATTGTCATAACGGTTTGAAAAGTAAAATTTATATATACAGTCGACGTTTGTTATAATGACCAGTTACAAAATCCCGAACTGTGTTTCCCATGCACTATATGTTATTTTACTTCTGGTATAAAGACCGTCTAATCCCAATACAACATCCGAATTCAGAGGACACTTTTCCCAGTATTTTATAAAAATTCCTTTATTTTCTACTTTAAAATCCATTTTAGAAATATATTTTTAATTGATAAAATTTTAATACCAATGATAAAAAATAATTTCAGTATTTAGTTGGAATCTCTTTAAAAATAACCTATTTTTACAGAACTGCTGAATGTGCATGTGTACATTTTTTAATTATATCCACTAAAGTGACCACTCGTTATAAAGACCTTTTGCTGTGGGACGCAGAGGGTCGGTATAAGAAGCATCAACTGTCATATAAAAATCAGATAGTCACCAATACTCAATACATATTTATAACATAAGAACAGATGAAAATAAACAAAATTTTATTTTTCACAGAGTTAAAGCATTGACAAGAGTGTCAGACAACGCAGAAGCTGCTTTGTTTACCCTTTTGCGATTCTTCTTCATCTGCTTAAATTTCTTTTTCACAAGTTTATTTTGCTGCTCTTCTTCAGCAATCAACTTAGGCTCAGATTCCACACTTTTTTTCTCTTTTTTCTTATCAAATTTCACAGTCACTTTTTTTTCTGGCTGCTCCAACTCCATTTCTTCTTCATCATTAGCTGAAATATCAACACTGGTAGATCCCAAAGACTTTGCAAGTACTCCATGGCTTGGAAAGAGTTCTGGGGCTTTGTCAAGTTCCATTTTTTCCTCTAGTGCTGAAATATCAAATGCCTTAGCAAATTCCGACACGATAGTTGCACTCAAATATGACGACTTCTGCTCTTCCTCAGGTGGATGCGTGTAATATTTTATGACTCCACGATTCCAATCATTAATCAATCGTCTGGCACCTTCTTCTACATTTGGAATTCCGCCTTTCTTATATTTTCCCATTCTTTTGGCTAACAGGCAAAAAAGTTCCTCAGAAGACGAAAACTGTGGTATCGTATAGTGAAGGCATAACTGCTGATGATCAGCACGCTTTATAATTTCTTCAGCAGGTGTAATAACATCTTTTAATGTTTCGACTTTAACAGCATTTCTAAGAGCCAGGTTTGCTGATGAATCACTTCTGGCAAGTACAACACCAGGACTGTCCAAAATCTTGATGTGTTTATCCAGAGATATTTCTTGCACAGCTTTTGTTAGCCCTGGAGTACTTCCAACATTGCATGCTCGACAACGTTTCAAACTGTTTATGACGCTACTCTTTCCAACATTTGGAAAGCCTACGACACCGACCTTGATAAAGGTTTGAATGTTCTGATTTCTACAATAATTACCCAA
>BGPR01036670.1:0-15446 GCA_013235015.1 Araneus ventricosus
CATTAAAAGAAAAAAAAATCAGATATTTGGAATTCAACAAATCCAAAAGGTAATTGACTGAATGAAAGGAATGATAATAATGATTGCCTATTCCTACTTGCCAGCAAGAAGCTGTTTGATACTCACGAAAGATCTTAGCTTGATTTAGTTTCCGTAGTAGGCCGTTAAAAATCTGTTTACGAGGAAGTAATACCGACTTGTCTTAATCAAATTTCACACTTGTGTCCATTTTAATAATGCAACAGGAATATTTTCTGTTTAATTTAACTGCGCGATAATCATTTTTTTATACTAAGAGATAAGATAAAAAATAAGAAGATGCAGAAAAGCGCTAAAGAAAGAAACAAACGCTTTCACGAAGAGTTTAAAAAATGGCTGATTGCATATTAATAAAGAATTCTGTTATTTTTTAACTATAAAATTTTTTACCGTTTTGCAAAATTATTAGCATAGCAATAATAATTTTTTATTTCCCTAAAAACGAAAAACACTCACCTTTTCTTTTTTAACGTTTCTTTTTCTTTGCTTCTTTCTTACAGAAGTCGTGGTTTTAGGTAATTTCAAATTTTTTATCCATTAACTTTATGACAAAGTGATTATATTGATATGAAACAATATTCATGAGCTGAATTCTTATGCTAATGAGAATACTCTCAGAGATTGATATAAAAATATAATAATATAATTGAAATAATATTCAGACATATATTCTTTGTAACTATTTGCTTAGTGTTAAAATCGAATAATAAATTGGACAGTCGATAAGCGTTGTTTTTTCACTCCAGAAAGCAACAATGGAAGCTGTTTTTTTCTTAAAAAATGTCCTTAAATGTATCTTCAATATATACATTCTTTGAACAGAAAACTGGACCGTTTATTGTTGAAGTTATGGGGACATACGACTCCTTAAACCTCGAAAAAATGGTGGAAAACTGTCAAATTCGATACATTATATCTCTGATACAAATCACAAACATACTTTTTTTCTAGAAAAAAATCTGTTCTTTCTCTTACAGAACATATATTTTCGAATATTCATATTGGTATGTATTTATTTGAGAGAGTAATGAATATGGGTATAATTTTTGGAGAAAAAATGAGATAGTAATGAAAAAATAGATAGATAACGGATAAAATACTTATCTAAACACAATTTTTTGGTATATAAGTAATCCAAACAGTCTGTTTAAGAAACTGAACCACGTTTATTAACATTTAAATTTAATTTCTATTTTATATACCAATTTAAAATAAAAATGTTAAAAATAGTTAAAATTTCAACTTTTCTAACCCTCCCCAAAAATCTTCTTTGGAGATATGTGTACAAAAATGTAGTTCAATTTGTAGAACATATTAAAATACAAATTCGGTAAAAATGTTATGTAAATATATCGAATAGTTCTTGAGATATCTTGCGCGCAATATGAAAAAACACATTTTGAGATATAGCGCTTTAAAGATATGGCCATACTCAATGTTTACGTTAAAGAGGTGATACATTTTCTTCATAACTTTCATAATTATGGGTATTTTTTAACGCGGATTTTTTCAAATTGTTCATAACAGACAGGGAAATAATGTATATATTTTTCATAAAATCGAAAATTTTAGAGGTTTAACAGTCGTATTTCCCCTTAAAAGGGCTTTTTTTGTATTTATAAGTGATTAATATTTCCAGATTTCTCGTGACTTATACATAGGCTACAATTCATATAATCTCTGGAAATATTCATGCAATTGCTGGACTGAAATTGATTGTTTAACTTGAGTTTATATGTATACATACACTCAAGTTAAACAATCAATTTCAGTCCAGAAATTGCATGACTGTATTAAATACTGTACTACATCACTTGTACTACAGTATAGTGAAATTTTGTTTGGTTTGGAGCCATAGAAGCTGCTCTAGTGTCTCCTGCATAAACGAGAGGCCGCGGTGGCCTAGTGGTAAGGTCTCGACCTAGGGACCGGAAGGTCGCAGGCTCGAAACCCGATTCCACTGAAGATCCGCCGTGTATGGGGCCTGTTGCATGCTAAATCATACGTAGTGGCCAAACGTCCTCCCGTTGGTGTGGCGCGGAAGTTTGGAGAGGGGGGTGCCAGGTCAGGTGTCGTCCTCGTCATCTGACCGCGGTTCAAAATTACGAGGTCCGTCCCTAAATAGCCCTCGTGTTGCTTCAAAACGGGACGTTAATATACCCTAACCTGAATAAACGAATTTTACTTGTCAGTATTATTAAAGTAACACATCTGTATTATTAACGTAATTACAAAATAGGTAAAATTTTTGATTAAATAACTTTATAAGTGTTAAGAAAAAAAACTGTAAACTTATAAAAACGCACGACAATAATTAATTCCATATAAATAAACAAATTTTGCATTAAGCCAACTGCAAATGATAACCCATTCCATAACTTTATGATATTGATCCTCAAGTGATACACATAAGATATATACCTATTTAATCCAAAGCACATTTCTCAGGAGGATTCGTCATGACTTCATAGCACGGCGTAAAACAACGTACAGTTAGAACGTATGTTAGAGCGTCGTGTATTGTTTCGTTTGCCACGTCAAACATTTACGCGTCACGGAGTAACTAGCATAAATGGTTTATATGTAACTTGAATCAATGTCATATGTAATGGTTATAATACTCAATGGTTTATTTGCAACTCGAATCAATGCCATATGCAACTGGAGTAAATGGTTTATATGCAATTCGAATCAATAGTTTATATGCCACTCGAATCAATGTCATATGCATCTCGAATCAATTTCTTATGCATCTGGAGTAAATGGTTTATAGGCAAATCGAATCAATGCCATATGCAACTGGACTAAATGGTTTATATGCAACTCGGATCAATGTCATATGCGACTGGAATAAATTGGTCTTTAAAAAAAACTGCCTTATATTCTGTATGACAAATGTAACGCATAATGTGACTTTTGTACGCGAAAATAATTAATTTATCTTAAATACTGCTGAATATATTAGAACAGCTGAAAAGTCATATCATAAATATATCTACAATGTTTCCAAAAATCGATTACTAATGCCATATATTAAATTTTATAATAAATATTGTAACAAAGATTATATTTGAAACTGAACGCGTTAACATGCAAATATTGCGTAGCTGGATAATCTTGTGCATTGAATAAAATACTTTATTCCATTAAAATGAAAGATACCTCTTCACTTTTGTTAAGTAGATTTTTAATTAGAATTGGTTTACATATCATTTGAGACCCTTCATATAAATAAAAAAGTATAAATTAAAATCACATTGTAAATCATTAAATTCCACTAAAATTTGAATAACATTTTGCATTAAAAATACATCTTCAAAAATAAAACAATACCAAATAATCTCAAAATTCTCTATAACAATAAATTTTATTTTCACTTCAGTATACTTACATCTTTGTAAATCATTGAAAGTGCTTCAGAAATTAAATTTAAATTACGATTCCACCAAACTTGTAAACAGCATTTCGAACGCCATCCATTCAAAATTTCTGCTGGGTTGAATAATGAACTTTACAAACAACTCATTTCGTAAGTCGTAATTAAGCATTCGAACTAATTATTTCATTAAATTTTTACAACAATAACAGCTATGCTTAAAATTAATAATTGCTTACCGTGCGTTCTTTTAAGCAATTATTCCTTTCAATATTTTTATTTAATATTTATTTCATGTTTAATTACCAACCGAGATTTTAAAGGGGGGAATTAATTTATTCAGCGCAGTTTTCTTTGTTTTCAAATGGGAAGGGATTTAAAATGAATTTACCTTTATTTCTTATATCAGAATTTCTTTGCGCAGCAGTTCAAATGAAAAACACAAACAGATTCTGTTACAAAAGTAATTCCTTTCAATATAAATAATTCATTCTCGACAAATTGGATGATACATAATGCAGGAATATTTGAACTTCAGAGGAAAGTCTTATTAATAGGATTTGTAGCTGAATTTGGAATTTCACTGTGCTTGCTTGAGCGAGAAATTAATGTAATTTAAATTTAGTATCTATTTGCTTCTATGTAACCAGATGAGTCTGAAAGTTTTCTTTTTATATTTTTAACTTTATATTCAAGGAAACGGTTTCAATTTATTGATGATGGAATACAAATAAATATAAGGAAATTCTAACAAATATTAACAGAAAGAGCTTTAATATATTGCTTTATTTTAGAATTGCTTGATGTGGAAAAATGTAATATTTAGAAACTCGTTATTATACGTTCTTACTTTCTTTTTCTTCTTGATTCCTTTCATTGTAGGAAATTTCTGCTTCATGCTATCACTTTAAGCAATGTGCTTTGAAAACAAGTTATTATATATATATTGACTTCTATATTATCATATTGACTTCTATCCTGAATATTTAAAACTTATAAAAACTAATGACAATGAATTAGCTGCAGAATTTTTAGATCTAGATATCTAATAAATTGAATTACTAAAGATACCATAAACAAAAATCAAGTTTAAACATTATATTTCAACAAGTGAAAGAACACTGTTGTTATTAAAAATAATGAAATAGGCAATCCAAGTGAATGGAGTTTTCAACAATTAAAATAGCAGCTTGGCTGTGGACAAGCTTTAGCCAGGTTAAATTAATTTTGCTGTACAAACCATCCATGTTACTATTGTTGTTGAAAAAACAGACAGGGTAATTTACACTAAAATGAAAGAATTTAGAAAGAAAAGTCTAATACTAACCCTAACTATAAAGCATGACTATATAAACGACAAATATTCAGGATAAAATATGTAAATATCATTATATTGCACTAAGATATTGCACTAAAGACAGTAAATATATAATTCAATAAAATACCCATACTATACATTAAACATAAACTAATCTGTGTCTCCTCTTAAACTTACCAGAATTAATCTCTTTCAATATAGCCCGCCATGCATATTGACATCAACATGTTGCCACAACCAAAAATCTTACCAAGAATCAGCATAATTGAATAAATAATATAATTAATTTTTGATATCATGAATTAGTAAGATACCTATATTAAAATTCTCAAAACTATATTAAAAATTGTAATACATTTATATATATATATATTCGGACTAATGCGACATATCAGTTCCCAAGGCTGATAAGCATTTGATTGTTGGAATTCCAATTTCTGGGTTGTCTTTTTCATAGTAATAATAATATAACTAGTATTAATACATTAGTTTATATTCTATCTTTTTGTATTTCATTGTATGATTATAAATAAGGTAACATTATTTTATTTTTAATTTTAATTATTAGTTTAATAAGTGTTTATATTAAAAATGTTACTTGAATTTTGATTGTTTGGAATATATATATATATATATATATATATATAATATTATTTTGGATACATGCTATATTCCTCATATAGCGATGCATTGATTTAGGGTTAAGTATGATTCTTTCTTCTAACTGTTTTCAATTTTAGGGTTAGTTACCCTTTCTATTTTTTCAACAATGGTAACCGGGACGGTTAATCGATCTAACCAGTTATTAGCACATCCAAAGGTGTGTAACCAATTTAATTGTTAACTCCAAACTTCCTGTTAAGAGTTAATATACATGTTCTAATTCTCCATATGCTCGTAGTATATATTTAGTATTTTTATTTATTTAGTATTTTTAGTATTTTATATATTAATATCATATATGTATATTATAATAGTGTATATAGTTATATAGTATTATAGTATATATAGTAGTGTATAGTATATCGTTTCTACTTATAATATATATCCCTATTATATATTATAGACTGATATTACAGAATAGATAAGTCAAGTGGAATGAGCACTTTTTAAACCTCAGAGGAGAGACTTCGTTCAAATTTTCAGACGCATAAATAGTATAACTGTATGGACGTTGTTGAAATACAGTTAGAAATCAAAATACTTACATCTTACACATTAAACAAATGTAGAATATTTTTGTGCATCAGATTTACATTCATTAGTGCTAAATAAAGCACATTGGAGCTTTTAAGTATCACCTGAGGTCGATTTCTGACTTGGATTCAACATATAGGACTAGGTTGTCTTCCTGGTGAAGATTTGCAGGTGAAACTAATACAGATATGGGGTTCTCTTGAAGAAAGCCCAGGGAAACTTTCAGTACCCTTGGGTCGTAGCGAACGATCTTTGTTAAAGCACACATCGGTGCAATTTCAAAATTGGACGTCAATATAAGAAAACTCCCCTTTGTCTAAGGTACTTCGTAGCCATGTCCATGTGTCACGGATTCATGATGAAGGAGAAAGTATGGCATCTCCTATTAGTCAAAGCGCCTTGGAGCTCCTAAGTATCACCTGAGGTCGATTTCTGGCTTGGATTCAACATATAGCACTAGGTTGTCTTCCTGGTGGAGATTTGCAGGTGAAACTAATACAGATATGGGTTTCTCTTGAAGAAAACCCAGGGAAACTTTCCGCACACTGGGGTCGTAGCGAACGATCTTTGTTAAAGCACACATCGGTGCAATTTCAAAACTGGACGTCAATATAAGAAAACTCCCCTTTGTCTAAGGTACTTCGTAGCCATGTCCATGTATCAAAGATTCATGATAAAGGAGGAAGTATGGCATCTCCTATTAGTCAAAGCACACTTGGAGCTCCTAAGTATCACTGGAGGTCGATTTCAGACTTGGGTCTACCATATGGGTCTAGGTTCTCTATCTGGAGGAGATTTTCAGGTGAAAGTAATACAGTTAGGGGAAGGTGCTGTACCTTGGCCACTTTTTTTCATTTGAAAAACAAATGGTCAAATGAAGTCTAAAACCGTGAATTTTGGGTGCTTTAGAAACATCAGGAAATCAGCTTTTTAATCCCCTTTAGTATTTCCCCCAACTTATCGCGTAGAAATGTAAAATTTAAATAAACAAAATGTTTCATTTTTGGCCAAGGTACAGCACTACTTTGTACCTTGGCCACCCTGTGGTGAACTTTGGGCAGGGCAACAAAATGTGACATCACGCGTGAATTTCGTACAAAAGTAAACTTTTCAAAATCATTGCACAATATTTAGGTGGATATGATAGATGAACTACATCGCAACTGAAAAAGAATGTTGGATTTCTTAAAAATATGTAGATAACTAGTTAGAAACTTTTGTTTGCGCAAAAGCTAGTTATATATTAATGACTTTAAAATTATTCGGAATAGGAAAAAACCTACTAGTCTTAAAAATAAAGAAAGTCATAAAATAAAAATCACAGTGTAACTACTAGCCGCCTTCGGTGACCACCTTGCTTGCCGAGAATACTGTTTTGATTTATTCAGTTAAATCCCCTATGCATAGTTTAGTTGTCATGTTTCCCTTACAAATTTTTTTTTACCTCCCGGTTTACTTAATAATTGAGAGGACTTAAAGATTTCTAAAAAATCAATGCATAAAAAATGAAGAAAAATTCACTACGCTATAACCAAAGAATATGAAAAAATTAGCTGAATCTTCATTACTTATCTTTCAACAATAGAATAGAAACACACAATTAAATACTTATAAAAACAATGAAGACGGTTTGAGTTGATTGCAACAACCAAAAGTAAAGTTGTAAATTATGCAGAAAAATTATTTTTTTTAAATTGCTAAAATTAGAAAAACAATCGGACATTAATTTTATTGACATCAATGAAAAGATATTTTTTAAATTTTGTTAATTTTATTGACATCAATGAAAAGATATTTTTTAAATTTTGAGGAGTTGTTAGAATTTATTTTGTGCTATAATATTTTTGAAAGTTATCGCCAACAAACGCCAAAAGTTGGCTCAATTTTTGATTAAATGAAATTTTAATTAATTTTTTGAAACAATCTCACCACGGTGAACATTCACCCCCCTCCAAAGTATATTTGTGCCAAATTTAGCATCTCTAAATCCAGCGGCCTGCCCTGTAAAAGGTAGTAGAGTTAATAGAGCAACAAAACAAATTCTTTATATAATTTTTTTAAAAATTCTCCATACTAGGAAAAAAACTAAACTGATAAATGTCATATATATATAAAATAAAACAGGAAATTTATATTAGCCTCGGCGGTAAATTAACGGTGCAGGCAAAATCATGACAATAGCTACGACTTTTATATTGAAAACATATTCAAAATCTTGCTATGCAAATACATTTTCTTTCTGTGTTTAGAATTTCGCTAAGACTTCTTCATATGACAGGCTCTTAACCATTCTGCATAATGTTTTGTTGTTATTTACTATAAAAATTTATCTAAAACCCACTTTTTGATGTTGATACAATACTGCTCCATGCTGTTTACAGTTGGCCAAGGTACAGTACGATGCACTTGGCCGAGGTTCACACAGCACATATTATTTAATTTACGCCCTGATAATTATTTATGATTTTATTGATAAAATTTCTTTCAATGAGTGTGTTAGTTATGGATCTAAAAGGGGATAAGGTGAAAAATAGAAATAAATATTTTTCTTGAAAACAGGAGGGAAATTCACCCCCAGAAGCTTGCGCCGGCATTCGAAAAATTATTTCTTCATTTCAGTTCAAAACTGATAACCCGAGATGACCATGTGTAAGGTGACAGTGTTGCCACTCTAAACTAAACATTTTGGAACAGGAAACGAAATTTCTCTACACTCTCGTTTTGATATATCGGCAATTGGTCGATGTACAACACTGGTTTGTCTTGAAGAAAAACCAGGGAAACTTTCTATACCTCAGGATCGTAGGGAACAATCTTTATAGCGCACATCGGTGCAACTTCAAAATTGGACGCCATTATAACTGCATTAAACTAAATAATTTCTTGCCAGCTTCATTTTTTGTTTTAAATTTTTGCAGATACTCAATAGTTTTCTTATAAGTAAAGACTATTTCCGATTTGGCTGATCACAAACCAAATATTTTAGATGAAAAATTACAAACATTCTCCATGATCAGAAAATGGATGACCGCCAAATATATCCATTTCCAACTTATTCAACGTAGCAAAGCTCAGATGAAGCTGACAGTAGGATATTTTTGGAACAAGTCAAGCGATTAATCTCAATCTTCGGTATACCTTCGATAAATTTGTGGCCAAGAAAACGTCGGCAAAGGAAGAAAAAGAAAACAAATTCGAGAATAATCATAGATATGCTTTTCCTTCGGACAATAATTGCAGTCAGAATGAGCTCAAGCAAATGCTTTAAATGCAAACAAAAATTTATGATATCCACTTAAAATAATTGCAATAGAATTTTCCCAAACTGTTATGTTCTCTCTGTCTCTTTCTGAACTGTAACTTCACAATAGACCTTATTTTGACAGCTAGATGGATTATTTTTGCAAGAAAGTTTCGTAAGATTGATTTTGATTCTTTAATCGAATTATTAATGTAGAAATGTTAGTATAAATATCAGAAATATTAATTTAATGCAAAAACGAATCTCTATAAAATTCTAAACATACTTCAATTCTTTTGAAATAACCTAATTGCTCGAAGGTATAATTCAACTCAAGAAAGTAATAAAATAAAAAGTGAAGTTTTATTTCTTTTTATCTATTTTTATTTTATTTTATTTATTTATTTTGAAGTCTCAATTCCTTTTATTCTATTCACTGTTTGATGAAATTAAGAATAAGTTTCGCACTGCAAATCTCTAGAAGTCTTATTTTATAGCAGCTAACAAAATAAAAACCAACGCAAATTATTTTTTTTTATCCCTGTTGTATATTATTTTACTGCATTTTTAGTTTTAGCTTTATGTATCTATTTCGAAATTTATGCATTTTCAGATGTTACAGCGTTTTACTCACACAAACACACAATATAGAATTTTTTATTTAATTTCAAATGTGAAACCTAAGCCGTTTGTTTCGGTATCATCGAAACTGTGATCAATTTTAATACCCGATTTTAATAACTCTATGCGGAATTGCTTTTAATATTCGTTTTCCTCCCTTTATGTCAAAGACGATATTTTCCTTCCAGTTTAATAAAACTTATGCTGATTTAACTTTATTTGTAGAAATCGTCTTCTGTGTCAATGAACGTCTGACTTTTGAAATCTTGATAGCTCTTTTTTTAGTCATTTAAAAGATTTTCTATCCTTTTTTATACAAAGTAAGCAACATTCGATAATTTTTTAAAATTTTATTTAATATTTCTTCAAATAAGACAGCTTATAAAATAGATATTTCGATATTATTGTTACAAATCTGTAAAAGCGTTTTTCCTGCTATGTTAGTCTTATAGTAGGAAAGAAAGTTTTACAGAAATGCGTATTGGATAGAAGCCAATGACACCGACCTTAGAGACAAATTTGGCGACTTGGCGCCAAGTTGTCGACAAAATGAAGTTCCTCGAAAACACTAGAATTATCGTCCTCTATTGGGAACAGAAATATAGAGAATATTCTAGATGAGTCCATGTGACGTCACGTCCTGTCGGGAAACTTCTAAAAACCAGGAGAGGGTTTGAAAGTCTTTAAACTGCGAAGGATTTCTTTGGAGTCGTGTTCGAATTGCCATTTGGTCAGCTGTTAGACACTGAGGGTTATTTTTGGTGCTGTTTCTGTTATTATCTGCGATTTTCTGTCTGATTGTGTTGCTATTCCTTTCGTGCTACTTGTGCTTCGAGTTTTCTAAAATATTCGTTAAATAAAACGTTATTTTCAGTTATCCAGTTTGAGGACCGCTTTTACCGTATACCGACCGGACGATTTTCGTAACAGTATATATGAGAAAACATAATCAGCAGAACAGTTGCTTTCTGTTTTAAAAAAGTGCAATAACCCGACAGCTGCTTTCCTTAACTGAGGACGACACATTAAACGTTTGAAAGCCGTTAATGCACTTCTTCTGTTATCTTATACCAGTAGTTCTGTGAACTGTACACCTCGCTCCCCTAAAATTAAAAAAATAAAACTAAGATTTTCTCTTCTTCGCATTTTTTTTAAAAGCTTAGCAAATGTTCAGCTTCATTTCAAAATGAAGAAAGCATTGTTGGTAGGGACACCCGACATCATAATTTGAGTTTTTAGATACACTGTTTATATTATTATTACTGAAATAGTGTGAAAAATATGGCACCAAAAAATCACAAAGAAAAATTCAATCCTTAAATTAGTTATTTAAAAAAATCATCAAGAAAATTTCACTATTAAATAGGCATCGTATTAAAGTAACTCTTCCAACTGACTTCGTTAGAACTAAGAAGATTTAACTCCTCAAAGTACCTTGGCGACAAATATTAAAATATGCAAATATATATATATATATATATATATATAATATGATATTTCGGAAGCTGAAAAGCAAATAAAGAAAAGTAAATGGAAGATAACCTTCAAAAGAACATAAAAACGTGGAACCTAGGACGAGTTCGATTCCATTTCCACAACCCACGCCGTCCAGCTCACCCATTGGGTTTAGAGCCGACAGAGGACGGTGGGAAATCTTATTAAGATAAATAGGGAAAACAATACAATGGGGCTACATAAAAGAAAACTCCACAATCTGGAGTAAGAATTTCTTAAATATTTATAAAATAAAAAAAAAAACATTATATATATTTGTATGTACAACTAAAAGGAAACGCTTAAAATAACAAACACAATTACAAAACAAAACCATAAAAACAAAAGGAAGAATAAAAAAATTAACAAACTACAAACGGAGCCACGCAGTTCCAGCCAAGAACTACTTGAAAATCTACAGATCTGAAAAAAAGAATCATCATCTTATTTCAATAAAATTCACTATTTACATTAAAATTCATTTAAAGAGAATCCTAAACCTTGCATAGCCGAGTTCGATTATATATATATAAATTTATAGTTTAATTCTATTAATGATGATTTAATATAGTATATAAAACACATTTTAGTTAAAAAAAATATTTTCACAATAAAATGCGGAACTGTAATTCGTATTTTACCTTCTGGCATTTTTTTTTTGCTACTACTTGAACTCAGTGGGTGTTTAGTTAATTTTCTCGTTCTTTTTTCTAATATATTTTGGAGTTTTTACCCTATTTGTTGTCTTTTCCAACAGTTGGCCCCTCACAGAAGGTTGGTGCCTATAAATTGAAATATTGGGTAGGACATAATTGACTCAAGGTCGATTTCTGGCATTTGATTGTTGGAATTCCACATCCGGTTTGGCTCTTTCATAGTGATAGTTTTTTTTATCTTATTATCTTTCTGTATTTCATTGTGTGAATAATATTAGAGTTATATTGTTTATTATATTTAATTTTAAATGAGGGTTCAATAGGTATATAGGTATATATGAGGAAATGTTATTTGAGTTTTAATGGTTTAAAAAATATATAACTATATATATATATATATATGACGAGTTCGATTTATGTATTTTCAAGAGAAATTTTACAAACGATTTATTTCATGGAATGCATTTCCATTTAGTTTCATGCGACTAGACGCTGTTGTAAAGCCTGCTTCTTCAAGGTGTAACGCCGTAAGTGGTCGACGTCAGCTGCAAATGTCTGTCGCTAAATGCCAACTAGGAATTGCAGAAGGGGAGCGTTTTTTGTGTATGTATTCCACGATTACGCTTTGGTTATTTAAAAGAAGAACGTCAGCAATCAATTATCCCGGCAGCTGCATTTACGTGAAAGGAAAACAGATACGGAGAAAACTAAAGCAAAATGATTCCATTTATGTTAGAAATGTGTATAGGCGGTTTTAAAAGCATCTGAGAATCACTTAAAGCAATTTTTTTCTAATCCCGAATAAAAGGAATTTGTTTATAAAATTATTAGTTGTTACTTATAGTTTTATCCATTATTTGAAAATTAATGAACAATAGCATTATGTTGAAAACAAAAATAGTAATATTTGATCATTGCAAAACTTTGAGATTATCGTAGGTTAAATTAATATTCTTAAATTAATAAAATAGTTCAGTTAAATCAATAATAAAGGAGAATGTGTGTGATTGTTTGTTGCTCGTCAGTCAAATTGCTGACCGAGAGCTACGGAAATTTGTAGAACAAACACTTTGAGGGTGGGAAAGTAACTGCCGAGCCCTTTTGAAATTTTAATTGAATTCTTTTATTTAATTAAAAAAAATTAAGAGAAATTTCCATGTTTTTCACATTAACTTTAAAATATTACAGCACAAAAATCATTTTACACCATCTGAAAGTGCAAACAACTACCTTTCAGCGATACTAATTACGATCTCATGTCTTTTCTCTATATTTAATAAATTTTTCTAAAACATTTATTATTAAAATTATAACAATGTTTTTTCATTGCTGCAAGAAATTAACTGTTTTCATTGTTTAAACAAATGTTTAATTGCTCTCTTCCGTTGTTGAAAACTAAGCTTAATATATCACTGATTTTACTCTTTTCTTTTTAAATAATTTCCTTTTTTAATAATTTTTCTAGAAATCAGTAAAGGAAGTCCCCAAGATAGTTAGTATATTAGGAAATAATCCAGTAATCTAAAACGATTATGGTTGCTATGTTTTAATTCTTTTTATCAGCTTCTGGACGTAGAAAGCGTAAATCTCGCCATTTTAATGTAGACAACAAACAGAACAGGTGCAAGGCTACGGAAAGAACGCGGGTTAAAATGTCTATCGTAATTAAAGTTTAAAATTACTTGTTAAGGGAACCATTAATATCAAACAATGCATAAGAGATTTAGTTGAAATTATATTTCCGGCGAATAAGCTGGTCGCCTAAGGCGACCAGTAACAGATAAAACTAAGCAACATGTCTGGGAAAGAGATCCACGATTAACCAGAAAAATAAAACTTTTGTGGAGAGAAGTATAGTTATACATTGAACGGTTTATAAAATGTTTTCTGTGTTGTTTTGAAATTCGGTTCTATCGGTCTTCAATCTTAATAAATAAATTTGATATTCATTGATTCCTATTTAAGAGCGATAAAACTTTTAACCCATTCACGGCTGGGATGTCTGTTCCTCCAAAGAGCCGCCGCTGAATGAAAGCTATATGCTAAAAGCTATATGTAGAAAGCCAATGCTAGCAGAAAAAATGTACAATGAATCGTGCGGCCAGTTTCTTCTTCAAATCACCAAGAGAGGACCGCCGCTGACTGGTATGGTGCTGACTCGGAGACGAAGGGTTCGGAAACCCGATTCCCTCTGAAGATCCAGTATACTGGGTGTACTGAGATTGGCCTGCACAGCTATGATTAAACGTAGGCTTAATTCAGTCAAGGTTTATATGCAATTAACCCAATTAGCAATCCCAGGTTCGACCTTTGTCTAATAATTATTTTTTTATTAATGTAATCAATTTAAGAGTCAAAGTATGTGACAATGAAGAAAGACAATCTTAATTTGAAAAATTATAACATTAAACTTTATTTTACAGTATAGATATTTAATTGTAAATTTAGCATTAAATAAAATAAGCCCAGGAAGAGTAGGATCGTCTAAAAATAATTAAAAAGAGTCTCTAACCAACAGTCTGAATTGTTCTAGAGATCTGATATAATCAAATGTATTTCAAACCTCACCAGGTGACGTCAAGCAATCTCCAGTCCATTGTTCATTAAAATACATATTCACTTGTAATTTCCAATCAAGGTAGTAGTAAAACCAAATCACTTAATTGTTTTCTTTCACTACCATATATGGTCTACTAAAGTCTTTTAAATTACCAGGCAGCCACCGACATTTGATAATATCGTCACCGTCAGTCATTCAGCGACATCGGCCACTTGCCTTTTTCCCAACAACCCACTGATTCTTGCTTTTTCATTCTTCCTCAGCTCTCTGTCCTTTCTGATCTCCACCCCCCCTTTATGTATGTCCGGAATCCATCCCCGTCCTTCGCCCCGTTGAATGGGCAGGTGCCGCAAGGGGTGGTGTTCTGATCGTTCTCGACCCTTCTAGGGTTCAGGGATACGTCGCTTTACCTCGCGAGAACAGAGGGTGTCTTGATTTTTCTCGATACATCTAGAATCTGGCGGTGGCACCGCCTCTACAAGATTATTCGCCACCATTCTGAAATTTCTATTCCAGAGAATTCTCAAGTTCACTATGTAATTCACTATGTTCTAATTCAAGCAAAATATTGCACAACAGTATATCCGATTTGTATACTGGGAGCAGGTTGCACGTTAAATCATATGTGGGAGTCAAAACGTCCTCCTCTGGTGTGTTGCGAAAGTTTGAGTGAAGTGTCAGTCTGTGGTAATGTCCTCGACATCTGACCACAGTTCAAAAATGACGAGGTCCGTCCCAAAATATTCGTATTGCTCCAAAACTGACGATAATATAACTAAACCAAACTCATTCGTGAGTTATTTAGCTCTTGTAATAGTTCTGACGGATATAGCCGAGTTTTGTCTCTGTGAGTACAATATGGGTACCGGACTATAACCGACGTTTTATGCAGGTTGCTTTGTGGATGTCAATGGTATAGCAATACGTAACTGAACGAAGTACAG
>BGPR01036671.1:0-15446 GCA_013235015.1 Araneus ventricosus
GAATCAAACGGTTTAAAATATTATTACAATTAAAGAAATTAATATAACGTTATTTATTTTTCGATATCTAAAGAATCAAGTTAATACAATCAAACAATGAACAAATTAGTTGATAGAATCAATCATCAACCAATTAAAAAACTATAACTAAAAGTGGAGGGAGAGGGGTAAGGTGGAGGGAAAAGAAATGAGAGGAACAAACTTTTGAACTTTAACGATACGGAAGCCGTTAATGTGCACATTATCTAGGTAAAATGATGAAAACTCTTGATTCCGCACGTTAACGGAGCAAATCAGTTAATCTGCAGATTAGCTAGGTAATGTGCACATTAACAGGTTTCCAGCTTTAGCGGTAACAAATACACTAGTAAGTATTTAAAAAAATATAAATAAATAAAATTCTTGTCGTCAAGTCTGAAGTCGAAGGTTGTTTCCTTCTGTCCGTAGATATAAGGAAAAGAAAAACCCTCCTCTGTCATTTCCAAAAAGATTTGGAGTTATGAGGATGAAAATGGGTGGAAGAAAATGCAAATGATGAGAGAATTCCGAGGAGATGCATTGCACATGCTTAGGTGAAAAAGAAACCAACGTTAGAAGATTCAAATGTATCCCCTAACTTCTAAGAGATTGCAACTATCGGCAAACCTTTAACAGAAATGTTTTTATTTATGATGAGGAGATTATTTGCTTAGTTTGAAATACCTTGTTATCTTCATTAGTTATTGAGTTATGAGGAAATGAAATTTTCAATAGCAAAAGCACAGAACATATCATAGCTTAACCCTCTCATACCGAGCGAGGCGGTCCCGGGCGGTCTAAAAATTTCCCCTTAACAGCGATGAAGGCCGCTCTGAGGCGGTTGGCTACTTTTGAGGGGAGGCGAGGTTCTGAGATCTCTTAGTAAATAAGCGCGGTAGAGGACCCGATTATCCTTGCCAACCACAGCCCATTTCCGTGCGCCTTAAGGGAAGGTTATAGCAGGGGTGGAGTGGTGGGGAAAATGACCACCCAGGTTGGGAGAGTCCAATTCATGTCGTTTCCTCCCAAATGTTCCGGTTTTAAAGGAGATAGAAGAAAAAGTCACCTCGGGATTAAAGAGTTAACAAACAACAGCACCTATCTCGATTTTCTGAAATTTCAAAGCGGAAGACAAAACTGAATTTTTCGCAACCAATACCGAATATTTCTAAATTTTTTTCACATCTGGTAGGAACATGCTGTCTCATATTTATTTCAGATGTTAAGGAATTCAGAAATATTCGTTATTGGTTGCGAAAAATTCAGCTTTTTCTTCCGCTTTGAAATTTCAAAAAATTGAGAAAGGTGGCGTTGCTTGTTAAGCGATAATATTAGCAATCAATACAAAAGTGAAAAAAATCCCATGCTAAAAACTCTAAATTGAAACAATAAAAGCAACCAAATATTAACTAAATATCATTAGACGAAAAAACCTTAGTAACCATTATTAAAAAAGTTTTTATTAATAAATAAATTTATTAAAATGCACTTTAAACACAATTTCGTAACCACGCATTTCCTGTATAAAACCGTGCGTAAAAAAAGGGCATTGAGAATAATCAATCTGTATATTTAAAAAGCTCTCGTGCGACTTAGCGAAAAAACGGGTTATTTTTTTTTAATTTACTAATTAACAAATGTCAAGACATTGAATGTTAACATGATGATGTTTATAGACTGGATAGTATCTGTAAATTGTGACATGCAGGATGCAAAACTCATTCAAAAAGCTCTGCAGGGCACACCCTTGTGCCCAAAGCTACCACATTGGAAATGTAGTTATTTCTGGGGTAGAAAGTACTCATTAAGAAAGAGGTCCTCAAAATTATTATCAGATTTTTAACTGTAATACTATTTTTACTTTTCTAAATCGAAATTTTAACATTTTCTGAATAATTTCCGAGTCTTATTGCAACTAAACCATTTATACACCACTTTAAATCTGTCTATCAATCATACCAATTTTATTTCTCTACATTTTTTTCTCTAAATTTAATAAGTTTTTAAAAATATTTTTCAATATATCTCATAACAATATTTTTCATTGTTTTAGTTGCTTCGTTTATAATCGCACGCGTTGCTGCGATACGAAATACATTTTTGGTGTGCATGTTTTCGTCCCTGTAATTTAGAGAAAATTTTTAAAAATAATATAAAGCCAGACAAGCATATAATGTTATCGTTCTACATTGTTTAAGGTTATAAGTTCCAATCTCCTTTATTTATTTATTTTTATATGATAATATTTTTAGGATGGCATTCATTCTGTACAGTGCGTGATGCGTTACGCGCAAAATGCAACGTCTGATGCGATCAAGCCAGACGGAACAAGCCCAAAATATTATGAGGCTAAAATGTTTCGGTCGAGAGTTCCAAATCTCTTTAAACTTTATAGGGTTTTTATTTTGACAAGCATTCAGGATTTTGTAAGAAACGGCAAGGCTTACAAAAATAATTCAGTCATTAAGTCTGCAATAAATACAATCACACATGCATATTTTATTATTTTAAAAGTTTTAAATTAATTTTGAGCATCAGATAGCTGCATTATTTGCATATGAATGAAACAGCCATTTTTTACATAATACTGTTCGTTAATCAAAACATTAATTTATTTTAACACTTTTAATGCCGCATTATTTGTATATAAATGACAATAACTTAATAGTTTAAATTATTTTAAAAGTTTGGTCCCATAGGCACAGTTTACGTCGAAGAACCTAGAATTCAGTGCGTTAAAATACGAAAACAACGTGCGTAAAAGTTGTCTTTTAAAATCTAATCCTTATTAAAATTTCGTCACTCAACTAGCAACACCAGCTAAATCAATTTTTGAAATTTCAAAGAGGAAGAAAAAATTGAATTTTTCGCAACTAATAACGAATATTTCTGTGTTTTTTTCATATCTGGTAGGAACATACAGTCTCATGTTCCTATCAGATGTTGAAAAATATTCAGAAATATTCGTTATGGGTTGCGAAATATTCAGTTTTTTTCCCTCTTTGAGATTTCAAAAAATTGATATAGGTAGTGTTGCTTGTTAAGTGACGAATTGTGATCTGCAAATTTCATAAAATAATACAAAATAAAGAAACGAGCATTTGAAATATTTTCAGTAGCTATAGAAAAATAAGAAGATGAAGTTTCTGAGACCAAATTGAAATAAAGTTTTCAAATTTCCAACGTACCAAAACAACATATAAGGATGCATGTGGGAAGCTCCTTCCTATAAGCGCGCTGAAAACATATACTTGTAAATTTTTTCTGTCGGGATGTTTACTCAATCTAAAAGAAATCGAGTGCAGATTTGAAAATAATGCAACCAACGACTCTTTTTCAAGTGTTTGTCACTGATACTTTCTTGATGTTATTTTTAATATTTTTCCTGAAGAATTTTCTGAAAGCGCTAAACACGGACATTTTGAAGAAGCACTTATGTTTTTTTATCGCAAAGAGTCATGGTAGTTTGCGATAAGAATCTTGAGAAATTTCTGTTTTCCTAACAAACGCAACAATATATATATTTCATTAAATAGGAGTTGATTTGACGACGATTTTTCGAGAGCAAAATCAAGCAGTTTGAAACTAAATCGATATATTTCTTAATCCAGTGATAGATAGTTTATTGAGACTGTTTATAAAGAGTCCCTCTGTCTTTTGAAAAAACTTTGCAAGAATGTTTTATAGTAAATTAAACTTACACTAAAGAGCCTACAGTGAAACCCCGGTTGGTTAAACGAAACTCGGTTATCCGAAATGCTTATGAAATCGCAAATCGGGACAAAAACACTTACCGGAAATAATCGCGAAGGCGAGATTTTTTTCAAGGATATCCCTACTTTTTTTTAAGTCTCTCCAAGAATGTCAGTAATTAATAAGACTTTATCGCTAGTACTATGAAAGGGAACACATTACCCAAAAAAATGGCCAAAGTATAAATTTTTATTTTATTTGCTTATTTCGTTGATCTTATCGTTCTACTTATTGTATCAAAATGTCAAATTTGTACTTTTAATATTATAGAAATTATTTAGCTTTTTATTTATGGTGACCAATGATAAACATGCGCAAATGACAACTTTAACTGGTCTTTTTCTGCATGTTGGACTTTTCTTCACTTTCGTGTTTTCAAAATGCTAAGGCTTTTTTCCTGTTTTAGATAGAGCTTTCAAATTTTTTGTACTTGTTTATCGTTATGCATATGATAAAAGTGTGCATGCAATAAGCATTCAGTTTTATTTATATGCAAGATATAAATTGAGGTAGTGCTAAATTTCCTGATATTTCACCACATAAATAGTAAAAAATCTATATTTCAGCGAATATTTGATGCACCTTCAAATCCAAGCTCAGTTTTGTGTAACATATTTCAGTGAATCTACAAATAAAAGTTGAAGCAAAAATATCCATTTTTGAAAAAGTAGTAGGGAATTTAAAAAATTGAATTTTTCTTTAAAAAATTTAAATTTCAACATAACAAGCCGATAAAAATGAATTTCTTCTCTTTAAGATGACTTTATATGATTGTTAAGTTTTAATAGTATGAAAACATTTTCAATAATACTTCAAATAAAAAAATTGTTCAGAAGGTAATGTGTCCCCTTAAAAATTGTGAAAACGTTGATATGTTTCTAGACGGAGACTAAAGATTGAAATTTTGCTTCGTCGCCAAACTTCCCTCATTTCAGTCGTCATTTAAAATATTTCATTAACGACTGTTTTAGGGGATTTTGAGCACCAGTTCACAGACGAAGTAAATAAAACTTCGGGATTGCTCTCAAAATGATTGTTATCATGTGCTTTCGGATAAAAATGCAACTTACAATGAACGATCAAAAAACATTTTTTCTATGCATTATACAAACAATGGTTATCTCTGTTTGCATTCATATAAGATTTGTAAAAGTAACAAAATTATCTTTCCCACTGAAGATTTGTCACTAGGGGCCGTCCACAAATGATGTCATGCTTGGAGGAAGAGTTCGTGAAATTGTGACAGTTTGTGACGAGGGGGGAGGGGGTAACAAGAAGTGTGACATCACACATTTTGGTTAAATAAAAACATTTACAATCAGCAGATTAAATTTTGAAGTTGTTTTGAAATTAAAAGAATTTGAGGGCAATTTTTTAATCGGGGCTAAAACAACTTTTATGTGATTTCTTTCACTTACATTCCTTTCTTTTCGAAAAAGGCATTCAGGGTAGGTTCTGAGAATATGGTAGCAGCAGAAATTCTTCACCATTAGAAGAAAACCTCCCCCTGTCACACCCTTGAAATGTCCAACAAGAGATACGTCTCCCCACCTGGGTGAGTGGTAGAACTGGTAGTGACACAGGTTGATCTTATTGAGGCGTTTTTTTAATTCTGTTTATTTAAGAGTCTTTTGTGTTCATAAAGTAAAGATAAGACTTAAAGCAAAATATATCAAATTTCAAAATACTACTGTTTTTAATTGCTCTTTTATAATAATATTTTATTACTATTGTATATTAATTAGGTTTTTGTAGTAAACCTTAATCTTATTTCATACAAAATAAGTACACATATAATCATTATTATTTTTATTCTCAGAAATGTCATTAAAATACATAGTTAAAGTTTAAAAATGAAATTGATATATGATCTATAATGTAGTGCTTGGTTTCTGAACTGCAAGTATATGTTTATGTAATCTAGCGTGACATGTGATAAGGGAGGGGTATGGCACGGTGTGACACTTTGTGACAAGGGGGGGGTCAAAATATTGAAAAAAGCGTGACATCATTTATGGGCAGCCTCTACTTTTTGATATTATTTCTTATTTTTCTTATCTAATGGCGATAATTGAAGAATAAATGTGGCAAACGGTATAAGTACCAAAAAACTTCAAACAACATTTTTCAAGTTAAAAAGTGAATTGAGCAATGTTCTATAATGTGGTAAACGTGAAAAGTGCCGGGTTGTCCTCTAAGTAGTTCAAAAGAGCGTGTAAAGATCTCGTTGTGGATTTCACATGGAAGTCCTTGCAGACTCATCGCATTTAGTTTTTCCAATATTTCCAATTTGGGTACTTTCCGCGTTTACCATATTTACTCCTCAATTTATTCGATCATGAAATAATAATTCAGTTACCTTAAGTATTCAGTTACCAAATAATTTCTATATAATGATGGCAAATTTACTGTCGTATTTTATTTTCTTTCATGCCTTTTCTTTCACAGAACGTAATTTTAATTCTAGACACTTTGAGTTGCACACAAGTAAATGTATATAATATTCTAACTGAAAGGAATAGTAGCGCATAAGCATCTAAACGCAATAGACTAAAATACATATTATTCTAACTGAAAGGAATAGTAGCGGATAAGCATCTAAACGCTGTAGACTAAAATATACATATTATTCTAACCGGAAAGAATAGTAGCGCATAAGCATCTAAATGAAATAGACTAAAATATACATATTATTCTAACTGAAAGGAATAGTAAAGCATAAGTATAGTTTACTAGAATATGTATATTATTCTAACTGAAAGGAATAGTAGCGCAAAAGCATCTATACGCAATAGACTAAAATATACATATTATTCTAACTGAAAGGAATAGTAGCGCATAAGCATCTAAAAGCAATAGACTAAAATATACATATTATTCTCGTAAAGACAATCCTTGTAATTCAGCGTAAAGACGCAGATATATTACTGCATTAAATAAATATGTATATAATATTTTGCTTAAAACACAGTGGCAACGCGAAAGCAAATAACGAGAATAATAAAAGCGAAAGCAGTGTACAGCAGTTTTTTTAAAAAATTTATTGAGAAAAATTTTGAATTTTTGATGAACTTGAATTTTGATTTAACCTTTTTTTTATTTTTAAAATTACAAAATGACCTTTAACAGCGACAGTTTTAAAAATGTATGCACAATTATATCATTCCTAGCAGGTTCTACTTCGTGTTAGAGTACAAAAGTGAAATAAGGATAAATCTCAAAGCGATTATGAAATATGATGGTTATAAGTAAACGACAAAAAAATCTCTATACATATCAATTACCACTGGCATATACTACACAGTGATGCTGATAGATTTGTAATGCAATTGCAACTGAAGAAAGACCTATGTTTGATGATACTTTGTTGCACTTACATATGTAGAAAGGCATAGAAACCTATAAGGGAGGAGCTAGGAGGTAAATTATGGCAGCACAGCATGGAAGAATCCAAGCAGTGCAAAAAGCGAATGCTCCACATACCAGAAAATAATAATCAGCTTTCTCCATTTAACAGAGAGGGATAGGACTATTCTTGGAGCTGGAAGGGAATGGAATTCATGAGAGCTTTCCAACAAGTCTCATATATTTAAGATGAAATGCATTTCAGTCAGGTATTGAAGATCACTTTTTAACCTCTATTTTCAAGGGGTTGCAGATATCGGAAAACTCTTCAGGCAAAATTTGTTCGATATGATGATACAATAATTCACCTAACTTGAATTATCAATTTTATCTTCATTAGTTAAAGAGTAATTAGGAGGTGACAATTTTGACCCCACCTTTTTTGAGCCGAAAGAAATCATCTACGAACTCGGCCGAGAATCTCACCTTCCTCACAAGAGTGAATTTATCTCCTCGACTTCCTCATTTACATTCACCCGATGGGGAGTTTTTGTATTTAGGCTGTAATTAAAAGAATCTAGTACTCATTTTCGAATAGTACCTCTTCCAGTAGATGAATTAGGTTCAAAATTTGACACTAATCTTTTTATTTGATGTAAAGATCACTGACTATAACTTTTGCGTATAGATTATTCCGTGTATGAATTCTTGACTTCGCTTATGCACGAATAGACTTATCGATAGAAAGTGAGCTGGTGCAAAACTCGATACACATTATCAACTCCGGCAATAAAACCGCATGCCGAATTTATGCATCTAGCTCGCTGAGTTTTGAGTATTCGTGTACTTGCTTGTACGAATTCTTGACTTTGCTTACACGTGAATAGACATGCCGATAGAAAATGAACTACATTGTGCATTTGGTTCAAAACTCATCTGCTATTTCGAATACTCATCCACAATAACGAATTTATACATCTACAATGCCGAATTTATACATCTAGCTCGCTGAGTTTTATGTATGCGTGTACTTCCGTGTATGAATTATTGACTTCGCTTGCACTCGAATAGACATACCGATGGAATGTGAACTACATTATGTATCTGGTCAATACTTGATACACATCTTCAACAGCGGTGGTAAAACCGTATGTCGAATTTATTCAACTAGTTTGCTGATTTTCTGAGCATTATTTCTCTGCATATTTGTATACGAATTTAAGGACAGGCAGACTCTCCTTTGACAGATTTCAACTGCAACTGTATAGAAAACATGATTTTTACTACAAAGACAACATACCAAATTTCAACTTTTTGGCTCGTTGCGTTCGAAGATATTGTGTTTACTGACATATAAGCAGAAAATAAGTTAATTGCTTTAGGACCGAGATATTTTGTAACCTACTGTATTTAGGACGAGTTAACTCGGGTTAAGTCCATAAGCAGTGAGAAATTTGTTAGTGTTTTTTTCAGACTCAGGGAGGTTTAAAACATGCAGATTCATCAAAATCGTAACCCTTAAATTCCAGATTTCTTAAAAGTTGATTTAAAAATGCTTTTTGGCTTTCATTTTTTGAATAAAACATGGCAAAAATACTTAAAAAATCTTAGTTTCTTTTAAGTATGTTTTACGTCTAAAAGCAGTTTGTTACCAATCGGCAATATTGGGATTCAATTTGAAAAAATTTCTTGGCGAATTTTAAGAACTAAGAACTTTTGAAGGTGAATTTTAAGTACTAATAAATTTCCTTCTAAATTGTAGAATAAAATATGGTTTTCTCAAGCGTACAAACAAAGCAAAAAAGATCAGCACTCAAGCTGCCTTCTATGTGTTGTAAATTGATTTAATGACAATTTCAGTATGTACCCTATTGGCCACAGCAAGCATTAGAGCTTCAGTCTTCAATATTTTAGAAGTCAAAATTGAGTATGTTTCTTAAAAGCAGCACAGGGCATTTAATAGATATATTAGTTTTTTTTCTTCGATTCAAGTTATATACTTTGTTTGAGAGAAAGGAAAAAGTTTCACTGTTTTCATGCCCAGCAATAAAAAATATTCTAACTGTAGCATAGTTTATATATAAATACGTTAGCTTATCTATTTTAGATAACCTGTATTTAATCCCAACGCGAATTTATCGAATTTACCAAAACTAAATCAATATATTTATAAATTACTATCTAATGAAGAATTTTACAAACGTGTCAAAATAAAAACCCTATAAAGTTTAAAGAGATTCGGAACTCTCGACCGAAACATTTTAGCCTGATAATATTTTGGACTTGTTTCGTCTGGCTTGATCGCATCAGCCGTTTCATTTTGCGCGTAACGCATCACGCACTGTACAGAATGAATGCCATCCTAAAAATATTATCATATAAAAATAAATAAATAAAGGAGATTGGAACTTCTAACCTTAAACAATGTAGAACGATAATATTATATGCTTGTCTGGCTTTATATTATTTTTAAAAATTTTCTCTAAATTACAGGGACGAAAACATGCACACCAAAAATGTATTTCGTATCGTTATCGATATTAAGATTTGAAAATGTATTTACAATGACAGAAAGAACAGATATTTTTCTAGAAAAAAAGTGAGTTTGCGCATTTCAGAAATATAATGTATCGAACTTGACAGTTTTCACCGCAATTTTTCGAGGTTTTGTTTTTTTTAAAAAGCAAATCCTCGAAAAAGTTTTTCAAATGTTTTGTTTTAGATATATAATGTATCGAATTTGACAGTTTTTTCCACATTCTTCGTTGTTTCAAAGGGCGTATGTCATCTTAATTTAGTTACCTATGTGTAAAAAATTAATCACCACTATTTTGATTTTTTTTACTACATTTTTTAGTTATTTTCTTTGAAGAGACAGATAAAATAAAATTTGCATAATTTGTATTATTGGCCGAGGATATGATGCATAATCGTTTATTTCATTTAAACAAATTTGAATGTAATCAATTTAAATCAGAGAAATAGATTCCTCAACCGACAAAATCTGTGATAGGAAATCAATTATGGAAAAAGTTCGGAGAAAGCAAAATGAATAGAAAATTCTTCTTTGCATATTTATTTTCTTACATCTCTTCTTCAAGTTAAGTTCTTTTTGGCTTTGAAGCGAGATATCTGGGTTTCTTTTAACTTGCATTTTGTAAATAAACAAAATTTATATATATAAAAGTTTAGTTTAGTTTAGTTTAGTTATATTAACGTCCCGTTTTGAAGCAACACGAGGGCTAATTTGGGACGGACCTCATAATTTTGAACCTCGGTCAAATGACGAGGACGACACCTGAGCTGGCGCCCCCCTCTCCAAGCTTCAATATCATACACCACAATCAATACGGCTTTCGAGAAGGCAAAAGCTGTGATCTGTCCATTCATGATCTAATAGAGACAATTAAAATTCGTATGCCTTCAGAACATCTCGCCCTCGTTTCACTAGACATAAAATCAGCCTTCGATACTATGAACTGGCCGGTTCTTTTTAAAACCTTAGAATCTTATGGCTTTCCGGCTTTCTTTAAGAATTTTATCTACTTTTATCTCAAAAATAGAAGGGTTTTTTACACTAACGACGTTCTAGAAATTTCTAGACCTTGCTCTAAAGGATGCCCACAGGGTTCTGTGATCGCCCCTACAATATGGAATATATATATTAACTCTATTCTAATAAATGACAGACCTGATTTACATATTCAAGCGTTCTCCGACGACCTGGTACTATTAATTGGAGGACGAACGGCCAGGGAATTGGAAAATAAGACTAATTTAATTTTGGCTGCCATTTCCGATAAACTTGAAGATTTAAAGCTCAAACTTTCCATAGAAAAATGCCAGGCGGTAGTATACAGGAGCATCGCCTCCCAAAAGTTTTCAAAAAGAAATTCTACAGTTCTTAATAGAAAACCAACTTTCAAGATCAAAAACCACTCAATCAAGGTAAGTGACAGCCTTAAAATTTTAGGAATCACAATAGATAATAAACTATCTTGGACCGCCCACTTTTTAACTTTGCATGCAAAAGCTTTATTCCTAACATCAAATTTTAATAGAGTAGTA
This sequence comes from Araneus ventricosus, assembly GCA_013235015.1. Classification (NCBI taxonomy): domain Eukaryota; kingdom Metazoa; phylum Arthropoda; class Arachnida; order Araneae; family Araneidae; genus Araneus; species Araneus ventricosus. The sequence continues at coordinate 11,185 of BGPR01036671.1, forward strand.
AAGTCTAAATGGAATATGAATAAAAACCTCTTAAAAATTTGGTACTACACCGTTATCGAAAAGGCTCTACTCTATGGTGCAAGTGTTTGGGGAGTGGCCTTAACAAAGAACCAAATCGATAGACTTCATAGCATTCAAAGAATATTCTTACTGAAATTTACAAGGGCTTTCCGCACTTCATCCACCAATGTTCTCAACGTACTCACCGGAATTCCTCCCCTTCACATAGTGGCCAAAGCTGAGTTTATCAAATTCCGGATCTGGGTTAACCGGTCTAATGAATATAACACCATTTTCGATATAAATCTCTTGGATAAATACGTGCCACTTAAAAACATTCCCTCCAGACAGAAACTTATTAACCTAGACAGTAAAATTTCAAATGCTGACTATGAGATATACACGGACGGATCCAGAATCGAAAATGAGACCGGCTTCGCCGTGTGTATTCTCAAAGATGAAATTAATATCCAGAACTATCTATTTAAACTGAACACCTTCAACTCGGTATTCCAGGCAGAATTAGCCGCAATTGAATTCGCAGTCAACTGGGCTGTCAAAGAGAAAGTGAAAGTCAACATACATACTGATAGCCTCTCTTCGATATCTGCCATTAATAGCGCAAATACCAGATCTGAATTCGTTAACAAAGTAAAATCAAACATCTTTAGGGCAAAGAACATGGTCGGCCTTTCCTGGGTTAAAGCCCATGTGGGAATTCCTGGAAACGAATCGGCCGACCAACAAGCCAAATTGGCCATAACATCCGGTGAGAAATTTGTCATTCCTGCTCCCTACTCCCACCTCAAAGGCCTCCTAAAGAATTACATAGTAAACGAATGGAATGAATACTGGAATAGCTACGATTCAGCTTCGGGAATTAGGGTGAGAGGTTACATTAATCAGGTAAGCCCAAAATTTTTAATCCATAATAAGTTTTTAATATATTTTCTCAGTGGACATGGTCCATTCCCATCTTACCTTCATCGCTTTAAATTCTTAGACTCTCCACACTGTATCTGCGGAATGTTGGGTGATGCAGATCATTATATCTTCTCCTGTTCCCTCACCAAAGAGTTCCATCTAATTAAACCCGCAGATGAACACAAAAAAGCGTGGTTTAACAATCTCTTAACAAATAGACAGGCTGTCACCAAAATGGAAGGCGCTTTCAGGACCAGCAGAAACATTTGCGATACACTGACCCAGGAGAGAGACCATAACTGACTCCAATGATATCTTGAGGGTCCGTGTTACTTCTATCTTATCATATTGAAAGACTGTTTTTACTCTTTTTATCTTTTACCATTTTCCCAAGGACTTTTCACTTGACATCTCCTCTCAGGATTGGTTTTTATTTCACACTTTCTACAGTTCAGCATTCTGTGCTCCTGACTTCCCGCCTGCTGAGTCTTTCATTTTTTTTATTATTTACATGAGTTGAGCTTTTATAGAAATACTTTTTATTTTTTTTTATTTAATTTTTCACTGAATGACAGTTCTATAGGTTTATAGCGCTCTCCACTTGTTTTTGCGTGTTTTATTTTTTAACTTATTGTACCCTGTCGGTTCCTTGGTGTGGGATTCTCTCGGCGCCCTATGGCAGCTATTGGTCCATTGGCCCCGACAATAGATGACTGTTCCAATTCCCGAGTCTCTCCGCAGTTCTGGAAACCTGTTGCCACGTTGTCAATGCCCTAACGTTGTTTAGATTTTTTTGGGGGGATGGGGCTATGCATTCTACTTTTTGACCTTGTTTTTATTTTTAGACCACAAAATTTCATTCCTTTTCCTCTCCCATTGACCGTTTTTATCCTGTATAGGACATAAAGTAATTTTTAACTTGCGCAGTTTTACTCAAAAAAACATTCTGTAACTGATAATTTGATATTCCCTTATACGCGGGACGTGCATTACCGTTGACTAACGGAATTTATTCCTCTCTATCTCAGAAGTAATTTTTATTATTATTATTAATTTATGTATTTTTAATTCTATGTTTGGTACAGTTTCTATCTGTGTTTTGTGTGTCGTTTGATGTGTAATATTGTTTGTGTATGTTTTGTTTTTATATTATGGGGTTTCAAAATATTTGACCTTTTTATATATCTGATTTTTACTGCTTTTTGTGTTTATTTTTTTTTGTTTGTTTCTTTTTCAATACTTATCTATTTTTATATATTTTTACTGTTCCTTGTTTGCCCGAGCAGTAATTCAAGCTATTTTCTCCCCACCGAGGTGGGTCGAACCATGTTTACACTCCCAGCTCTCTTGTATTTAAAATTACTGCCCCTGTTCGGGCAATGCCTGTATCATTTTTTTTTATTGTACCCAATAAATCCCGTCCTCCACATGCTGGTGGAGGTCTCCCCACTGGTCCTCTACCGGCCTTACACCCTTTTTGGGTAGGCCGGGCCAGTGTGGGTATTTTTACGCCACACCAACGGGAGGACGTTTGACCACTGCGTATGATTTAGCGTGCAACAGGCCCCATACACGGCGGATCTTTAGTGGAATCGGGTCTCCAGCCTGGGGCCCTCCGGCCCCAAAGCCGAGACCTTACCACTAGGCCACCGCGGCCCTATATATATAAAAGAGGAAAGCATGAGTGTGTTTGTGTGTTCATTTTTTTATTCTTTATACTCGCCCACACCGTTGGACTTACGGTGACCAAATTTGGCACAGTGATGGATTTGCACAAGAGGGAGCTAACACCGTAAAACTTATTTTAAAATTCGTATTAGAATTTTATTTATTTAATTAAATAACGAAAATTAAGCTTTTTGGACGTTTTTCGCCATTAACTTCTGAAATATTTATAGTACGAAAATTATTTTTACATTACCTTAAAGAGCAACAAATTATCTTTTTAATGATAACAATTTAATTGTTGTGCAATTTTCTTCTCTAACTGTAGTTAACGTTTCAAAATTCATTTTAAACGCAATTTGTAACGATGTTTTCTATTGTTATAAAATCAAATTTATTGCTTCATCAAATCCTTCATTCACGTGTTTTTACCTCTGTGAAAGTTATAATAAGAAAATAATAATTTATTTGGTCTTGACTTCAGTGTAGATTTCCTACTTCCGCTGTTATTTCGTAGCACGCACTTAACATTCGTGTTTGTTTTCGTATTTTTAATATGCCCTCAAATATCCAGTGACGTTAGTTTAGTTACTATGCGATGTTTCGTTTAAATTTTACAAATTTTTGAATGTTCCTAATCAGCGGCGTAGTGACCGGGAGTAAGGGAAATATGGTTGCCGCAGATGCCAGTTTTAGGGGCGGCATGGAGACAAAACATTACTGCATTTATGAGTTATGATTAGGGGGCGTAAAATAATATAAGGCCCCCGTGGGCCATTTGAGTTTCTAAGCAAATGACGACCGGGTTAAAAAAACCATATTCCCTGGGCGCCACTGACCATGTTGACAAAACGTGAATATGTTTGTGTCACTTTTTAAAGTCAAATATAATAAGGAGTCGAAAAATATCATGTCCAGAGCGCCGTTAATGCAATTTAAGCCTCTTATGATGAAGGGGGGAAGGAGAAAAAAATTATAGTATGACCCGAGCACCACTTACCCTCGGTACGCCACTGTAAGTATATAAAGTCATTAAAGGTTAACCGAGTCCCGTTCCTACCGAAGAGAGAGAGCCTAAGGCGAAAAGGAAAGAATGGTGCTTCCGGTCAGGCACACAAACACCAAAAGGAAGAGAATGGGGAGCCATAAAAGGCATACTATGAAGTATTTTTGGGGTCACAATAGCAATTATGTGGATGGGAAGATGGTATTCCAAGGGTTGTCAGACTCGTGTGAAGTGGTTCAAAGTACAGAGGCAAAAAGAAGAGGATAGTTTAGCTTCTGGCTAAGGGGTCAGAGACACAGAAGAGGGCAAAATAAAATCAACGAAAGACGTTACAGTGAAAAACTATTTAATTAAGTATAAAGTGTTATAAGTACTTAGACTTGAAAATATTTCTACCCAGAGCAACGCCGGATATATCAGGTAGTTATTTTCTAAAGCTGACTTTTCCTTTGTTACACTATAATCACTTATCTCTACGGATAACGTCGGGGAAAATAAACAAGGCGAAGAATTGTATTTTTTACCCAACCTTTTTCACTTTCTCATATGCGAAGTGTAAAAATAGAAAGTATTGAAATAAAAAAAAAGTCGATCTCGCGATTTTGATGAATATTAATGACATAGAACTCGAAATTTTGGAATATTGTCTGTCCATCTGTGCATACGT
>BGPR01036672.1:0-15445 GCA_013235015.1 Araneus ventricosus
ATACGGAGATTAGAGATTTTTGCAGTTATTTAAATAAATGTTCCAACGACCCTCTGCGTCCCCCAGCAAAAGGTCTTTATAACGAGCCGCTATAGTGGATATACAGTGGAGTCTCCCTATAACGAAATCGCTTGGTTCCAGTTGAAAAATTCGTTATAGAGAAAATTTCGTTATACGGAGATTAGAGATTTTTGCAGTTTTTTAAATAAATGTTCCAAACTTTTCGATATGTGCTATAAGTTCAAATGTATTTAATTATGATTTTCAATTAAAAATGAAGTAATATATATTATAAATTTGTTAAAATTATACTAATTTTTATTGTATATAAAAAATGCTCAAAAGTTAAGACAATTCACCAATTTAGAGAATAGCATGTACTTACGTTTATTTTATTTGGAAAAATTCCGTTATTTTACATTGCTTTGCATTTCGTGATGTTAAATTTTCAGAAAAATTTTCACATTTTAAGAGTGAGTGGTTCCAGAAACAGGCACGAGTGAGCGAATTGGTTGCACAGAAACTATCAACTTTCTTCAAAAATGACAAAATCGAAAAGATAAACCTCTGAAAGAATTCGTTATAGGAAGACAACCACGTCGTTATATGGAGAACATTTTGAATGTTATTTAACATTCCGATTAAAAATGTCGTTATAGGGAGAAATTCGTTGTAGAGAGACTTCGTTGTAGGGAGACTCTACTGTAATTAAAAAATGTACACATGCACGTTCAGCAGTTCCGTAAAAATAGGCTACTTTTAAAGAGATTCCAACTAAATACTCAAATTATTTTTTATCATTGGTATTAAAAATAAAATTTTATCGATTAAAAATATATTTCTAAAATAGATTTTAATGTAGAAAATAAAGGAATTTTGGAAAAATACCGGGAAGAGTGTCCTCTGAATTCGGACGTTGTATTGGGATTAGACGACTCTGGACGGTCGTTATACCGGAAGTAAAATAACATAGAGTGCAGAGGGAAACACAGTTGGGGTTTTTATCACTGGTCGCTATAATGGAATGGTCTTTATAATGTATGGTCGTTATACCGAGCGTCGACTGTAAAAGCACGAAACAGCCTTATCTAAAACTTGGAATGAAAAATAATTTCCCTTCCCAGTTTAGTGAGTGCTTCGACAGTGACAGGGTTAGTGGGAAAAGCGCACGCCCTCTGGGGCCACAATCTTCGACTTCTGACCAATTTTACGTTAGTTTATTTCTTATTAGAAATTGATTTAAAGCTGGATAGTTGTAGTTCTTTGTGGGGGGGGATGGGTTATGCTGAAAGGGAAGAATTATTAGCCATGTTATCACCTTGCATGCCTCATTCATTCAACCATTCAATAGCCATTCATTCCTCATTTATACATCATTCATACCTTAATACAGTAGAGTCTCCCTACGACGAAGTCTCCCTACAGCGAATTTCTCCCTATAACGAAATTTTCAATCGGAATGTTAAATAACATTCAAAATATTCTCCATATAACGAAGGGGTTGTCTCCCTATAACGAATTTTTTCAGACCTTCATCTTTTCGATTTTTGTCATTTTTGAAGAAAGTTGCTAATTTCTGTTCAAACAAATCGCTCACACGTGCTTGCTTCTGGAACCACTCGCATTGCTCATTCCAGCGATAACACATAACAATAGAATGCTATGTGAAGGGTAATTGGTGAATTCTCTTCACTTTTGAGCATTTTATTTATACAATAAAAATTAGTATAATTTTAACAAATTTATAATAAATATTACTTCATTTTTAATTGAAAGTCATAATTAAATATTTTTGAACTTATCGCACATACTGAAAGGTTTGTACCATTTACTTAAATAACTGCAAAAATCTCGAATCTCTGTATAACGAAATTTTCTCTATAGCGAATTTTTCAACTGGAACCAAGCGATTTCGTTATAGGGAGACTCCACTGTAACAACAACAAAAAGGAGTTACGTTATGTTTATATGCTTACCAAACATATTACCTTATGTTTGTACTGCCTCAAATCAGCTGTCCTCGCAGTAACGTGCAGTCTCCAAGGCTGTGGCAGGTGTCCATGCTTAGTAAAGCGTTGAAGCGCCATTCCATAACAGTCCTTGGAAGGGCTGGTCTGTCTCCGTACCCTGATTGGTGTCAATAAGTACTTCTTCATTCTTTTTGAAAGGGCCAGCTAAGTGGCGAAGATAGGGTAATTGGCACCTGGAAGTGGTTTTATCCCGACCCCCTTTGTCACTACCAGTGATGTAGTGTGCGTGAATAACGCCCTATGGACATGGTAATATTTCGCTCCCTTTTTTGTCATCAGTGCCAGTGGCGTAGCGAGAGTAAGTGACGCCCGGAAAGTATTACGATTTTTGCTTATCCAAGTCGTCATCAGTGGCTTAACATGTGTAAACGGCGCCAGGACATAGTGTTATTTTTTGCTCCCTCATCCTATTTTGCTTTAAAAATGGCATAAACGTAGTAATATTTTGACTCCATGGCGCTCCATAAAACTGGCGCCTGAGGCATCTATATATCCATTGATCTCGGTCGCTACGCCACTGGACCAACGTCAACTTCTTCCATTTCAAAGGGCCGAAGTAGCCTGGTGGTAGGGTTCCAGCTTCAGCATCTGGTCGTGTATCTATCGCATATCCACCATGCATGTAGTCCCGGTGCACGCTAAATCTACCTTTGTGGGTCAAGCGTCCCCACTTTGGTGAGAGGCGTAAGTTCTCCCCGGTCGCTACGCCACTGGGCCAACGTCAACTTCTTCCATTTTAAAGGGCCGAAGTAGCCTGGTGGTAGGGTTCCAGCTTCAGCATTTGGTCATGTATCTATCGCATATCCACCATGCATGTAGTCCCGGTACGCACTAAATCTACCTTTGTGGGTCAAGCGTCCCCACTTTGGTGAGAGGCGTAAGTTCTCCCCTGTCGCTACGCCACTGGGCCAACGTCAACTTCTTCCATTTTAAAGGGCCGAAGTAGCCTGGTGGTAGGGTTCCAGCTTCAGCATTTGGTCATGTATCTATCGCATATCCACCATGCATGTAGTCCCGGTGCGCGCTAAATCTACCGTTGTGGGTCAAGCCCACTTTGGTGAGAGGCGTAAGTTTGAAAAGGGGGTATCAGAGCTCGTGTGTCAGTTTGTGAACTGACCTCTGCTCAAAAGTACGAGGTCCGCTTCCAAATGGCCCTGGTGTAGCTTTCAAATGGATTTATCAAATAAGTCGGTCAATCAATCATTGCTTTACTTGAAAACTTTCATTTCTTATATTCTCTAAACTCTTTTTGTTATTTATATTTTTCTAAACTTTTACTTTTTTATATCTTGGTAAAGAATTCTGTACAAAGAAACTCTCGGTTTTAAAAATATCGAATGTACGTATTTACATGATATCTTGAACTGATTGGAGGTCTGTAAATGAATCCCACAGTGCCAGGTCCAGGACAGATGAATCAAGGTGAAATGTATCGGTTTCAAAAATCAGGTCCTTGCAGCTGTCTTCTACCGATGTGCCAGCTGACATTTGCATCGAAGACGCAACTTTTAGAATTGCAAAGTTGAAGCAATTTGAAAAAATGTTAATTGGCAGACGCCAGTGCCAAGTAATGATGAGCCGACGTTAATTTTTGTGAGCACTCCATTTTGAATTGTGTTGGCTACCATGAGAGCTTATCTATTTGGTCATTTTAAAAATCCAACGAGATGCTCAGTGGAGACATTCTATTCGAAATGTATCACTGAAAGTTATCATCTAACCGCCAGTAACAAGAACAATCCTTTTTCTTAATTTTGCGTTTCTTGTTGGAAAAGTATATCTGAACATAATTCGGTTTAAGGTATCCGACTGGTTTAAAATCGTCGTTTTTGATGAAATTATCAAAAAAGATTTTATGACTTAATTTTGTAGCTTGTTTAATCAGCTTTCTAAAACTGTCTCACTTTTTACTCTACGTGAATTACAAATGGAGTAACAGCTGTTTTATTACCGAACTGGAAGCATTATTTTAAGTTGCATGAAAACTTTAAATGTGTTTTCTGAGAAATGATATTTTTGAGGAAAACTGTCGACCGTAACAATGATTTCTCAAAATGTTATTCAAGTATTGATACGAAATTTTCTGAGATTGTTTTCTGTAATATGCTTGATGGTTTCCTCTAAAAACTAAGGTCAGTTTTAAAATCAGGTAATATTTTTAAGTGTTTAAATATAAACGAAAAGCATTTTTTATGAAAAATTACCAGTTTAGTAACTATGTTCAGCTATATCTCAAAACTATTTTGAAGTACAAGAAAGATTTTAGAGCATTACACAGATAACCGTCATAAAAATGTACACCTGCAAGGATTTATGTATATTTTGAATATGATTTTCTCTATGGCTATTAGCGTAAGGCAAATATTTTAGTCATTTTTATTCAAATTTCTCAGTTTAAAAAAAATATTATTTTGAAAGCTAAATTTCACAATATTTTCATAGTTTTAAAACATATGCAGTTGAAAAATAACATTAAAATATATATATATATATATAAGTTATTTTTCGAAAAAATGTCTCCGAAAGGAGTCGGATACCTTAAGTGAACCTTTCAAAAGTAACAACTTTTCATGTTGCCATTTTTTGATGAGCCGTTTTCTACCAACTCTCCTACTTTTACTTTTGCACATGTTTTGTAATTCTGCAAATTAAAATGCCAAATGAAACTTTTTCTAAACAAAAGCGGGTCTCCACTTCGCAGGCGATACACCTTCGTTACTATGGAGACGTGACATTTTTGCATCTGCCATCTGCTCTCCACCCAAAACAGCAACATGATAGATAGCGCTTGATAAAAAATATCACGCTTTAAGTTTGTTATTCAAAGCATTTTATTATACGTATGTTAATCACGTTTGGGTGATGAACCCGCACCGTGATAAAACTGCGCCGTAAATGTTTTAAGCCTTAAAACGAAACAATAGCAGATTTTAAATAAGTGGTTTCGTTTCCTGCGATTTTGTCGATAAACATCCTGTCAACATCAAGTCATTTGCAAATGAAGCTGATAAAGTTCTTATTACTCGTGGATTATTCGATCATTTATGGTTCCATGACATTCAACAGGCAGTTAAGTATCTCAAGGCAAATGACCTAGGACAAGTAAATATAATCAGTAACTCCAGGTCAGCACTTATGGCATTAACAAGGAGAGGACACGACTTGGGAAATTCAGTTCGGGATGAAACTTGGCATATTAGTAGCATACCTTTAGGGTGTTCACCCATTAATCTAATAAAGTGCAATGGCCAACCAATTCGGAGAAAATGGCCCTCAAACTTTGGGCACAGCTTATATATCAGTAAGTAATCACCAGCAGTTAGCGGTCAAATGGCTCACTTGTCAGCGCGCTTTCTTTCTGTCCGCTTGGTCGTCGGTTCGGAACTTGCTGTATTTTTCTTCATTTTTTTTCCAAAATTATATATTTTAATTAATTATTTTTATGCATGAAGTAACTATTCATTCATATGATACTTGAATTATAGTTAAAATTTAATTTATAAGCAGTAAAATAATTATAAAAACGTTTTTAATGGTGATAAATAATAACTGTAATTAAAATTGAAATCTTAAAACCATTAAAAGTTTTAAATTATTTGGGTTTTTGTATTTACAAATACTTCGTTTTTACTTTATCTTGAAAACAAAAGAGAGCAGATGTTAATACATTGAATACATTTGAGGACGGTCTAATATTTTAATGATCGAATGTAAATAGTAGAGAGCATCTGTTAATCTATTAAATGCATAGGCAGATGGTATAAAATTTCAATGATTGAAAAGGGAAAGATGTGTAATTGTTTTTACTCACTATCGTATGAAATTCTTCTATAGTGCTACTCTTATTTCTTTAGAAACTCTGAACAAACGTGATTATTCACCTTGGATTTTGAAGTGTTTTATGTCGTTTTTCGATTAAATTAGCATGATACAGATAGTTAAAATATGCTATGAATAAATATATTGCTAGTGTATCGGAGGTTGAAGATGGAATCGCACAAGAATCACTTAAAGAACCATTGTTCTTGTGAACAATCGTCATTTATTAATTGTCCAAGATGTCAAAACATTTTTTTCAAATGTTTTCATGATAATTATCATTCTGGTTCTTGTATGTAATTAAATGTAGAAATATAGAATTACTAGCACCAAGCGAAAGATAAATTTAAAATTAATTAATAAATGTAGAATGAATTTCTAAAATTTATGAATGATAAAGTCTGAACAAAAATGTTTCATGATGAACATCATTATAATTACCATTTATCACCATTAAAGATGTGTTTATAATTACTTTACTGCTTATAAATTAATTTTTAACTATAATTCAAGTATCATATGAATGAACAGTTATTTTATGCATAAAAATGATTAAAATTTTAATTAAAAAATATTTCTTTACTTTTTCATTTAATTTAAAATAATTTTGGAAAAACTAAAAATGAATAAAACACAACAAGGTCCGAACCGACGACCAAGCGAACAGAAGGAAAGCGCGCTGACACCTGAGCCATTTGGCCGCTATCTGCTGGAGATCTCGTAATGGTATATAAGCTGATCCCAAAGTTTGAGGGCCATTTTCTCCGAATTGGCTGGCCATTGCATTTTATTAGATTAATGGGTGAACACCCTAAAGGTATGCTACTAATATGCCAAGTTTCATCCCGGACTGAATTTCCCAAGTCGTGCCCTCTCCTTGTAAGTGCTGTGGAAGAATAACATAATCAATAATATAAAAGAATACAATGGAAAAATAATCTTGACTTGGATTAGAGCACACATGGGGAATTTTGGGAATGAACGTGCAGATCAATTAGCCAAGGAGGCAACATTGATTGCAGATGAAACAATTAGTTTTGTTCCCTCTAGAAACCAGATAAGAAATGAAGGAAATAAAATTATAAAGGACCTGTGGCAAAATCGTTGGAATGATTCAAAAAATGCGCGATGGACCAAAAAACCTAATAGATAAAGTTAACGTTGATAGACTATATGGCGATTTCTACATAGATCAAATTTTAACGGCACATGGAGCGTTTAGAGAACACCAGGTTAGATTCTTCAGAAAAACGTCGTTATGTTCATGCGGCCAAGAAACGGAATCTGTTTTTCACGTAATTAAAGAGTGCGAAATTTGTACATCATACAGAAAAAACTGGCCTAGTGGATGGCAATTAATGAGTTTAAAAGATTTGATAAATAATACCGATATTCGTATCTCATTGCGAGGACTTCTTCACAAACTGTTAATTAAAGAATTAGACTTATTGTCGTCGTTCAGTGAAACCGATGTTTCCCGTCACTAAAAAAAAGAAGAAGATGAGAAAAATATTGTAAAGTAAGATGTATCACATTTTTCCTGCACGGCCTAGGCCAGGGCGCATATTTACAAACCCTACCCTGATAGAACTGAGGCAGGAAATCGGACAATGACGTCGTTCTTTGCTCTCGTACGGAAATTATAACAAAACAAGCGATTGAATGTGGACTTTGAATTAGTTTAGGTTTCCGTTACTTGGACTACGCGAATTTTGTTCTGCGATACGCACCTACGTAGCAATTTTATTTAGTCTAGCGATTATCCTTTTTTTCGTTTTATTATTATTGGCCTTAATAATAATAATTAATAATTTTGCTATTATTTGGCATTAATTATAGTTAGATTAGTTGACTTTGAAACATCAAATGAACTATTTTCACTGGAATGACGTCAAAAAACCCAACAACATTAATTTGTTAGTTAATACCCTTCAAACAAAGTTGTTATCGTTAGACTTTTCATTAGTATAATTTCTTATAGTGTGGGATGTTTCATTTTTTATGATATTTTAAAAAAATAATTTCATTTTTAAAAATATTACAACCCACGGAAGAATATTTTCTGTGCTCAACTGTGGGAAAACGGAGAAAAGTATGACGACTCTTGTTTTGTTATGATTGCCGTACGCTACGTGCGAGAGCTGAAAACGACGTCACTGCTCCTCGTAGCCAATGGTATTGGCCGGTTTCCTGCCTCAGTTCTATCAGGGTAGGGTTTGTAAATATGCGGCCAGGGCGGAGTAATCTAATCTGTATCTGTTCCATGACATTATTTCCCTGTTTGGAAGAAATAGGGACACCCTATAAATCAAGCAGTCATTTAGCTTGGAGAAAAGATGTACAGGATGACTTTTAATTAACCTACAACTTTTAACCGAAATAACACTTGAGTCGTTGCAGATAGCACTACAAACATTTTTTTATTGAAAAGAATGTTGAAAAGGATTTTAATGCAGAATGTTTTCAAAATGAGAACCGTCAGAGGTGATGCAATAGCGCAACATAGTCACGAAGTTGTCAGTTACAAGTTCAAGGGTTTTTCTTTTAATGCTTGCAAATGAGTCAGTTATGGACCTTTTGAGGCTAATAAGGTCTGTCGGCTTCTTCTTGTACACCAAATCTTTCATATGACCCCAAAGAAAGAAATCACATGGATTCAGATCTGGTGAATATTAAAAATAACCGGTTATTTCTTTGTTTTGGTTAACCGGTTTTTTCGGTTATTTTTTGCGCCGGTTTAAACCGGTTATATCTTTTAAATCCAAAAACCGGGTCGGAAGATAGGCTCGATTTTAAATTCGACTAGACTAAAATTTACCGAGTTATAAAACTTTGTATGTCATCATCTTAGGCCAATCACCGACAAGGCGTCTGTTGGTTGGCGGATTACTGAAAGAGTCTTTATGAACAGACAAATATTGGCCAATGGATTGATTTCCTGCAAAAACAATACTAATAAAAAAATTTGTCTGCAAACGGCGTCTGTTTTCTGTAGCCAAAAAATATTTACCTTTAATCGGAAGTTCTGTGGCGTCCGAAAGAATAGTATGTACGTTGAATGATGTTGTTTCCGATGAGAGGTGTCGACTCACGGATCATCACATTGCTGAAAGAATCTTTATAAGCAAATTAGATGATAAATATTGGTCAATGAATTTATTTCTTTTGAAACAATATTAATAAAAAATTCTGTCTATAATACTTACTTATTGCAATAATTACTCATTTATTATTATTCCATATTGTATTAATTACTTATTTATAATCATTACTTATTACATGAATTAATTATTGTATTAATACTTACTTATTGTATATTATTATTAATAATAAATTCTGTCCACAAATGTTACTTTTTTAAAAAACGGTTATTTTGAACGGTTTTAACCGCCAGGTTAAACCGGAGGTGAAAAAAAAAACAGTTTAACCGAAAACCGGTTTTTTTTTTCAAAAACCGCCATCCCTACCCAAGAACTATTCTTGCAATTGAATCATTTACTACAGAAACCGCATGAATCAATAATATGAAAATGATGGGAGCTTTAAATAAACTGATTAATTTTTTTAAAAATCAATGGTGAAAATTTTTTTTCTACGTGATGGATTTTTTTACACCTACGATGAGGCTTTACCTGACTCTTGTCATTTCTTCACTCATTCTGTGAACACAGTTTTGAAATTTGAGAACAGCATGATAGGAATTTTTTGGGGAAAAAATTGACTCATATTGTTTCTATAGTCAGCGATTCAATTATGCCTGAGTGTTACTTTCTGTTTGAATAAGTGCACGTGAAAAGGATAGTCATAAAAGGCACCGAGCTAAGAAAATGAAATTCGGCTTGTGGTGTTGCCGCCGAAATTATGGACCCGGGTCCAATTTTTGTCTTATGCTGTAAGCTATGCAGTAGAAACCTATAATTGTAGTAAAAGTTCCTGTAAAAATAGCAATACATATTACCTTAGAATTTGTGATAAAATTTACTGTAAATCGGTTAATGTTACCGTAAAATTTTACAGTAAAAATTGAATTTTACAGTATAAAGTACTGGCACCCTGATTGCCAGTACTTTTTACTGTAAATTTACAGTAATTTTTTTACAGTGCTCAAAAGGAAAAGGACCTCTTCCAACACGAATACTCTCTTTTCTTCACAATACTATGAAGCTCAATACAAAACGCGTCACATTTTACCAAAATGTGCATTGCCATTTATGATAAATGAAAATATTTTGTTCAGTTTTTAGTTATTTCTTTTAACTACATGAGCCTTACAATTCCATCTAATGATAATATTGAATTCATTTTTTGCACGTAAATTATCGGGATTAGAATTTTTAAAAAAATATTTTAAAAATATTGATACCAGTTCGATTACCGTGATGATTTTCGTCTGATTTCCACAATTATTGGATTTTTCCCCCATAAAATGATTTAGCAATGGCCAGGTAAATAAATGAAATAATTGAAAATTATATAATATTTTCATGCAGCATGATTAGAAAAGCGCATGCTAAAATAAATATTTTTAATAGTTTCTTTTTGTATGTACTTTTATACTATAGAAATTTTTTCTTCATGTAGATAGACTTCATGTAAAATTTGTCACAGATGGCCCTTGCCCCCCCCCCCCTTTGACACATGGCCCTTAAGGGGCCCAAGAGGGCCACTTAAGGGCCATGTGTCAAAATTAATTTATCTCCATCGTTGAATTTTTAACGTAGGACTACGTTCCTCCCATTGGGGTCTCAGGAAGGAAATTGATTCACACGCCAAACCGCCACAAAACTTGGTATGGGAGATCCCCTATATATCGGTAACTACATATGTTAAAAACATAACTAATGTCTTATTTTAGAGATAAAGAGTAACAAAAGAAGTTACAAAACAAATTTGAAAATCGGAATTGTAGTTCAGCGACTACTGAGTCGCAAAGTTGGGCAAAAATTCGCATGAATTGGTGACGCGATCCTCTATATCTCGGTAACTACATATGTTAAAAATATAACTAATGTCTTATTTTAGACATAAAGGGTAACAACAGAAGTTACAAAAAAAACTTACTTAAACTTAAAAACTTACGAGAAACTTCGAGAAACAAAAGAGTCACGCTACTAAAGTAGTCCAGCGGTCCAGTATCAGCGGTTGTTTGAAAAGACAGCCTTCCGTCATTTTCTTTTATTTGTATTGTTCACATACATACGGGCATAATTTTTTAAAAAATAATTACATTCAAACATTGGGTTTCAAAAGAAACTCGCTTTCACATTACTAAAAATTGGATAACGCTTTTTGTACATTAGAAGAACAACATTTCTGTAAAATTCTGGCAAGTTATTAATTGTTTATGACAGAATTCATTCTGTTATATTAATTAGATAAAAAACCGAATCTGTGCACGTAACGTATCGAAGTATTAGTAGAGTCTTTATAACAATTTTTTGGGTTATTTTCACTGTCTACGTTACAGATCATAACACCAAAATCAGAAAACTTTCTCCTATTCTACGTCATCACGTCATTCTTGATGATAAAACCGGAATTCGATGTCGCGATAATTAAGAACCCATAATCCAATGACACTCGTTGTTAATGAAGGGGTTAAAGCTGCTATTACTGTCTGCATAGTGATATTCGTACGCGAATTAACCCAATTCTTCTGAAGCACAGTTTCGTCCAGAAGTTCGAGGTTTCGGTTTCATAATTGATATTTAATCAGCTGCGGCTCGTCAAGCTCAGAAGTGAGAAGTGCTGCGAAAGGTGTTTGCAGAGTGTTGAAATACACACTTTAAACAATAAACTTTCGTTATATATTATTAATGTTTTGAATTTCAATGTCATATGATAAACTTTTTCCTTTTAAATATAAGATGAGACAAAGTGAATTCCATGATTTCAAAGCTTTATTGTATTGCAGATAATTATTGTATTTATTTGAAAATTATCTCCTTCAAGAGGTGATATATTCAAGTTTTGAATGCAACACCACAAGCATTCGTCAAATATTTCCTACCTGTTCAATGTGCGTTCCTTTTGTTACAGGGCATGCATCAAGTCAGTTCTTGGCAAATCTTCTGTAGAAGCTAAGAATTTTTGTCTGAATTTATTTTTAGGGACCGAACGACAACTTCTTATTTGAGTAAAATTTTTGTTACACGAAATCAAGGCAAAGATATGTTTTAAATCGGAAGTGTTTTCTTCGGAAAAATTTTATTACAAAATTCTTACGAAAATAATTAAGCAAAGAAAAATAAACCATGTGAGCGGCGAAAGAGAAAAAAAGAGATAATTATCTAACCGCGCGCCAATCTTGTACTGCACGAAATGCAGATCTTTCCGCTCAAATTTAAAGGGCACTTTTCACATTCAAAACACGTGACTTTTATCATTCTTTTGACGCTTTCCAGCACTACTTTCCATGCAGCCCCATCCTATACATTTCCAACTTGTTTCATCATTGTTTTTCTTAACACATCTCCATGTATTTATTTAATTTTTTTACTCTCGATGGATCGTTGATTAATTAAATCGATGCTTTAACTGAAAGAATGGAGGTATCAAAAATGCTCACTGAAGTTTTGCTTTATCATACAATTATTATTCCAAAATCAAGAAAATTTCATCTTGGAGATACATTCGCTTTTTGAATTTTTACCTGCTCCATTTGACAGTGTTCATAAATTTCAAAACAAGCCAGCTTTTGGGAATTTAATATTGACAATTACAAACAAGTTGCAAGGATTACAAGCTCATTCAATGAATCAATGACACTCTTTTATTAAAAAGTTTCAGAATTTAAAAATAATCAAGGAAAAGTAGAAATGAAAGGAATAAAATTAAACAGGCTTCCAAAAGATAGACATTTTTTTTCATTTATTTACGCATTTACTTTCGATTTTATCGCTCCGTGCGGTATACTCACTTTAAACCGAAATAGATGTCCTACTTCCATACTTTATGGTTCCAAAATAAGCTCTCAATTTATAGAAAACGAAAAGAATTGCTACGGTGAAATGTTTTCATATTTTTTGGATTCCTTAGTTATCGCTTAATGTAATTATGTCTTAGCAAACTGATATTACGTGTTTTGTTATACATAAGGAAATTATTGCAGATTCATTATTAACAGACTATTAAGCATTTTGCATTGCTTCTTCTTTGTAGATGATATTTCTGGGTAATAACTGGTTTTGTAAGTTTTTATCTATTCTTTACGTAAACGATTTAGATCATAATTTTTTTCTTTCGTATGATGCTTTTTCTGTTCTTAACAGTTTCAGTAGAAATATATAGAGGCTGTCTTCTAAACGTGGTCCAATAGCTAATTTCTAAGTCGTCAGAAATAGACATATACTTCCGAATCGGAAAAAATGCTTTGAATGATGTAAGGAATTGTATTTGATGTTGTACTAGCACGGCGTTGCCCTTGGTATAATGACTTCAGCAAAATAAAAAAAAGTCCAAAGTTTTTAAAACGAAATCAAATATATATATATATTTGATTATATTGACAAATATATACAATTATATATAATAAAACAAATAAATCAAACGATTCTTGGATCAGTAAAATGAAGTAATTAAGATTAGCTAACGCAATAAAATGATCGAGAGTACGACGTGCTTTGGCTTGGTACCGTCAGCCAACCGGATCGTAGAAATGCATTCTGGGAACTAACCTCGGGTCGGTCGAAAGCTTCGTCGATTCGGATTTGCGAGAGAAAATGTTTTGAACTGATCAATAAAAAAATTCATAGAAAATCGGAGAAAAAAGATATTTTAACCATTCTTGTTTTAAAACAGGGATAAATATTCCGGTTTATACCTAAAAAAATTGAAAATGATAGCGTTATTAGAACGTCGGATGCAAGAAAATAAGAATTGTAAGTTAAAAATATAAGGAAAAGTTACTATTAATTAAAAATTTCTCAAAATTCAATAAATTATGTTAGAAATTCAAAACAAACTTCATAAGAACGAAAATTGTTTGTTCTATCCGATGGGGCATTGATTGTTTTTCAACGATCATTATAAAAGATACTACAGCCGTAAACGTGCAAAAAATGACCCAAAACAACACAAAACATTAAACAAAAAAATTGCTAGATTAAATTTTAAAATTCCGGCTTCGAGGTGAATTGAGTCACCATTACGATTACCTGTGTGTCAAATTTCATGGCTGTAAGTGCGATAGATTCGTCTGGACATCGCGCGGACGCAAACATTGCCTTTTATAAGTATAGATGAGTCAATAGAAGTCTAGATTTTTATACCCCCTCTCCCCCCGTTCCTATTAGCCATATATAGTAAAATATTCTTGACACACTAACATTTTAAACAAAGCAAGCTTTACCCTTCTGCGATTAAAACTTACCGAGTTATGGAGCAATGAATTTTATAATTTTAAACCAATCAGCGGAGCAAGCGCTGCGCTATGATTGGAGGATCTCCCTGGAGGCGGTCGTTCATATATTCTAAAGTAGTCTAAGTCAGCAATAGGGTGTCCACTCTTATCGTGGCCCAATAGCTAATTTCTAAACCATTAGAGATAGGCATATAGTACCAATTGGAAAAATGCTTTAAAAGAAGGGAAGAATTATATTTTATGTTGTTTGAGTCAATAACTATATTTCTGAAAAAGTTACTAATTCTAATTTTGTATACGTTCCCCCGGTCCTGTCAGTCATATTGAGTAAAATATTCTTGACATTCCATCATTTTAAACAAAAAAAGTTTCACTCTTCTGCGACTAAAACTGAGGGAGTTATGGAGCTTTGAATTTCATGATTTTTAACCAATCAGCGGCCTCGTCGAGCAATTGTTGCGCACTGATTGGTGGATCGTCTTCAAGACGGCTATTGAAATGACGTAAAATGGTCTGTCACCGATATTCAAAGCTCCATAACTCGGTCAGTTTTAGTCGCAGAAGAGTGGGACTTTTTTTGTTTAAAATGATGGAATGTCAAGAATATTTTACTAAATATGACTGATAGGACCGGGGGACTGCATAAAAATGTAGAGATCGTAATTTTTTCTGCAGAACACTTATTAACTCATACAACATAAAATATAATTCTTTACGCCATTTGAAGCATTTTTCCAACTGGAAGTATATGTGTATCGCTAACGACTCGGGAATTAGCTATTGGACCATGTTGAAAGTGGACACCCTGTACACATAATTCCATTTTTTAAAGTAAATTAACCACCAGTTTTTAAGCCTGCCTTGACTCTTCATCTCAAACATTACAAAATACGAATATGTGAAGGGACTTCTGAACCCGATTCCAGAGTCATTAACCTAAGTTCAGGCTTTTAACTCAATTACACCGAAGATCCACCGTGTGCATTAACTCTGCGCAACACGTTTTTTTAGCTTTCAACAATGAAGGAATACAGAAAAAATAATTTCAAGAGTTTATTTATTTTACCTAATTTTAATTAATTAAGTCATTAAATTAAAAATATTAATATTTCTTTTCTAAAGCCTTCAATTCAGAAATATAGTAAGAAAATAATTCAACTAACCAATTATTAAAAATTATTAAACCAATTATTATTAAAAAATGATTAAAATTATTATTATTATTAAAAAATGA
>BGPR01036674.1:0-15443 GCA_013235015.1 Araneus ventricosus
ATGGAAAAACCAAAATTATCTTTTAATTACGTTTATTTGGATATTTCTAAAGATGATGATGAATTCGAGATAAAGATAATTTTGGTTTCTCCATGATACAATAGCTAAGACAAAAATCGAAATCCAAACTAAGCGCGCTCCTATGACATCATTCAGAAGCAAGCGAAGTCACGTGACGCTGAGAGCCAATGAAAAGCGACCTCAATCCAAACCATAGTAGGATCCGTAAATATGCGTCACAGCCTTGGTCCAGACGATGATTGTTAACCGAAGTGCAGTAAGTCCACAGAGCTGTCTTATCAAATTTGAGCGAATTGGCCTAGTTTGACGCTCCATCAGAACCATAACTAGATATTTGAGCGCATATGGCCATAAAAAGTCTATAAACGACGAAACAGGGTCACTCTCATCAAAACAATTCTGAAACCTATATGCACTCCCAGTACAAACAGTATTATTGTATTTAAAATTATTATATTCTACTTTGAAAATTGTAATGCAATATAGGAAAAGATAGAGAAAGTCCATAGCCGGAATCCTCCATTTTGAATTCGTGTTCTATTCTCTCCGTTGTTATTTTGGTTGCTGCTGCATTTACGCTTGACTAATGCAATGATTTTGTTAATTTCTGTTATCTTTTGGTTTTATATTGCGTGGTTTTTACTTCAATTTATTTTGATTTCTTTTGCTAATTTTTTGTGTTGTAATACAACATATAATATTCTTTAAAACGTTAATCGCCACGTGAAGCAAGTGTGTCTCACAGGTAATGTAATTGTTTGGGCTGTGTGAAGCACGCATGCTTCACGTGAATTCTTTTGCCTTTTTATCCGTAGCTCAGCGACGATTCACACTGGCCCTATAAATATATAATGACAGGTAAAGAGTGGTCTACCAAACAATATAAGCTGCTTGGCTTACTTAAAGGCCGCCAGTTTTGTTCTAGAAGGCCGCGCCAGACAAATTTGTTTCGTTCGCTTGACTACGTTCAAAACATTATTTTTGTCAGTTTTTGTCAAAAAAATAATTATATCACTATTTTTATGATTGTGCATGTATAATGAATCAGTTGTTTCCCATGGTCCAGCAGGTCGATTTTTTTTTTTTTGTATTTTGGCGATTAACTTGTTAACATAGCGCTCTATAATGTGATTAAAGAATTTAATCTGATGTCCTACTACATGGGTTCCCAACCTTCATTCCCTCACGTAGCCCTTTAGTAATCTTTATATTTCCGCGTACCCCCTACTGTCATATCCCCCCACCACCACCAACAAGTATCTGCCTATGCAAAGGAGTTTTTATCAATAATGTTAAGGACTTATGGTAACTTGAGAGTCAAATGACTCGAATTTACAACATTTGCTGAACTTATTTTTTTTATGTTACATTTTATTACATTTATAGTATTAGTTTAACGCCAAAACAAATGAAATCAGTGTTTTAATAGTTTCGCATTAACTTATAACAGGGGTTCTCAACCTTTATTCCCTCGCGTATCCCTTGAGTAATCTTTATATTTCCGCGTACCCCCTACTGTCATATCCTCCTTGCCGATGTGCTCGTTCACGATGACAGAGGTGGGTGTCTGTAAATTATGTCATATCCTCCTAGGCATCTCCACTCATTCCATCTATGCACTCGTTCGCGATAATGGAGGAGGTGTTCCGAAAATTCTGTCATATCCCTCCACCAACCATCAATGCGCTCGTTCGTCTCAATGGGGTGGTGTTCCGGAAATTCTGTCATATCCCCACCACCAACAACAACAAGTATCCGTCTATGCAAAGAAGTCTTTATCAATAATGTTAAGGACTTATGAATTTAAGAGTCAAATTATTCGAATTTACAACATTTTCTGAACTTATTTTGTTATGTTACATTTTATTACACTTATAGTATTAGTTCAACGCCACAACAAATGAAATCAGGATTTTAATAGTTTCGCATTAACTTATACGATGGTTAAAAATTACATTCTGTAATAATCAACTTTTGAAGTAGTATAGTTGTTAAATAGCAAGTAATGGGGAAAGAAAATTCTCTAACTTTTTAAACTTCTTTTTATGGTTTCTGCCATTACCAACTTTGATTTCGCGCACCCGAACAGGTCCTTCGCGTACCCCCAGGGGTACGTGTACCACAGGTTGGGAACCACTGCCCTATTATATTAGGTATAGGCATGCAGCCACCTACTTCAGCATTGATAACATACATATCTTCTTTTACACACATAATTTAGGATTTTCTGACTGATTATCTCTTTATGAACAGTTATACATGATGATGTAACATTACAAAACCGACGCCTGGCTAGTTACAAGCCCTCGTCATATTTTTACTTTTAAAATTATAATTAAATATTTTTAAAAATTTTAGTAACTTTTGAGGTGTCATTGGCTTAACGGCACCCTTAGGTTACAGCCCAATTCTTCCGTTG
Source organism: Araneus ventricosus (assembly GCA_013235015.1). NCBI lineage: Eukaryota > Metazoa > Arthropoda > Arachnida > Araneae > Araneidae > Araneus > Araneus ventricosus. The sequence goes on from BGPR01036674.1 coordinate 2,441, forward strand.
AATAAGACGGCCCTGTAAGTTCAGATAAACTAATGTTCCAGACAGTCTTCATCACCTATGCTTTACAATGGATCTTTTTCTGAAATATGTGATACAGATCTTGGCCATCACCCAAGAGGTGGTTTCATGGGGCGACAAACGCCTTCTGATAGCTATTAAACAACAAAATGAATTGCATTGTTTGCAAGCCAATATAAAATAAATCTAGGTCAAACCGCCTCCTATTTAAAAAAAAAATGGAATGTACTAAACAAAAATAGAAAGAAAACAGAAAGTTTTCGAATTTTATCTTAAAAGCCATGAAGCAACATATTTTCGTATCTGATGTTTTCGCCCGCCTGTGTGCTCATTCGCTTTCAAACACTTTAGAGCTAACAGATAACGGCTTGAGGAATAGAATTGCTGTTGACATAAAAGTTTTCAAGGCTTTTTCGTTTTATTCATTTCATTTTGTAACCGTTGGATTTTGTACTAAAACCACAGAGATAAAAACGAGTTAGACAGTTGTGCAGATATTAAAGAGCGAATAGGGTTTTTAAGAGCTACAGACAAATTAAGGTCAAGTTACATAATAGCTATTACTTCCCTTTTTGTGATAACTAATCGAACTCTATTGTAAAATAAAATACATACTAAAAAATAATACGCTACTTTCAATTTTATTCCAATTTTAGATAACGACACTTTATCGACCTTAACATTTTTAAACGGTGTAATAAACGTACTTTTGGACCTGGTGAACTGTAGAGAACAGTGGCGAATCCAGGGGGGGGGGCCTATCGGGCGGGCCCCCCCCCCCCCCTCAGAGCAAGACCAGAATTCTTTATTTTATTTAAAATCACTACACCTGTTTTTTTCTTAATCTCCCTTTAAACCAGCGGGAGTGGTCTCCCCTAAACTTTCTCGTATACTTCTCGAAAAAGGTGCTGTTTCCCCTCCCCCCGCGTGGATAAAAAAATGCGAACCTATTGTAACCCAGGATCCAATGACTATCAGAAAATATTTAGGTAAAAAATCAAATTCGAAGAGATGCGTTCCGATTAAATGCATACCGATTTCTACTCTTTCTTCGTTCAAGGACAATCCTTCCGCGTGCACAGATCGCTACCTAGTACGCATGCGCATAGAGAATCGGATGGAAAAAAAGCGCCAAGCAGGAGTCAATAAATATCGTGCACAGAAGATTGCGTCCAATACGCATGCGTGTGGCGATAGCGGACGCGTTGGAGATGCGCTTATACAGACCGACAGACAGTCAACCTTTTGACGGATTTGGCCCAAAATTTTATACTTACCTACATTCATGACGATAAAACTGTGTACGAAATTTTATCCACCTAGCTATTCAAATTTTTGAATTATAGCGTTCGCATGACCGCGGACATACAGACAGACAGACTTCCCGCTGACGGATTTTGTCCAAAATTTGATAGAAACCTACAAATTATGTTTAAAGACTACATACCAAATTTCATCCCTTTATCTCTAATAGTTTCCGAGTTATCGTGTTCACAGGCACACATACAGACACACAGACAGACATAATTTCAAAATTGTGTTTTTCGGACTCGGGGAGGTCTAAAACGTGGAGATTCTTCAAAATCTCGAGTTCGAATTTTTTGACGATTACAATACTTTCTCTTTGTATACTTCGTATACGAGAAAGTAAAAAAGTCACAACATTTCTTCCTGGCTTTTGACAAGCTCGGAAATTTTCCAACTTTCCTATTCATTCCACTTATATTTGTAACATTGACGCTGTCAAAAACTTGTTTCTGCTAGTTATATCATGTTTGTTGTTGTTACTAATCCATCTCTGTCTAGCGGCAGCTAGACATCATCCATGAGCCCACTCACCCTCAAGAAATCGAGAGCAAGCAAAGGGTCCGTCTCGAAAGTCTCCCTAGATAGGCGAAGACAAGAGAGGATGTGCTCTGGGGACGCACTCGCTACTCCACACTTTGCGCATACCGGAAAAACTTTGTTATCGTGGCTGAAGGAGCAACTCCTCAGGTGACCGCTAACAAATCTGGGCAGCGCCGTCTGGTCGGCTCTCTCACAGGCAAGGCCAATGGAGCCACTAGGACTGCTCCGCTTATAACAATCATGGGATGGAGGGACCCTCCACGTCTTTAAATCTTTGTTTTTTCTGATGGAATAAATCTCGTCAAATGTTAAGGAGGGGGTTGAACACAAAGGTTCAGCCGTGCCCTGCTTCGCCAAATTGTCAGCAACCTCGTTTCCATAAATATCCGCGTGGGAGGGTATCCATTGGAGGTGCACCTCATGATCCACGCCTATATGTCTAAGTAATTTGAGTATAGATATGCCAGTACGATCGCCCACGTTGTTCCAGTCTTTCAAGTGTTGTATTGAACTTCGACTGTCTGATAATATCCATACCGCCCCGTAGTTGTTTTCATTCAAAATGGCCTCGAGTCCGGTCTCAATAGACAACAGTTCACTTCTAAACACCGAGCAATTATCCGGGTTTCTCAATTTAATTTTTCTGACTTCTCTGGGAGTCTTAATATATATCCCACTCCCGGATTGATTTAGTTATATCATCCCTCAACCAACCAGTTATATCATTGTGTTTTTTATTAAATTATCGAAAATATTGTAGCGTTCTTTATGAATTTTATTGTCAGGTGAGTAAAGCCTGTAAAGTTAAAGTGTTTTGGTTCACATAAGCCATAAGGTTTGACATTCGTCACGACGATATAAAATTTTTTAATACCTCAGCCCCCCGACCGAAATCCTGAATTCGCCACTGGTACAGAACAATTACATCACATGAACATCCAAGGTCATTTCTGCCGTAAGTATACAAAGGCGCAGCCATCAAGGAGGATAATGCCAGGGGCGCGGGAAAGGTATAATGTGAGTGGGTTAATTTCGCTTTCTACATATCACGAGAAGCAGTGGCGACGAATAAGGGGAGCGGAGGGTGGGACAGTCGCTCGCTTCCTTTTTCTGGGAAAAATTAAATTTTTGTTTCTTTTTTAGCTGTTTAAAACTAGGAATCATAAAAAAGCAATAGTATTCGGGAAACGAGCTAATTTTGGAACAAAACTTTTAAATTTTGTTGTCTACCCCCTGTACTCCCGGGTACTTTCACATATCAGTTAATTTTTGCCCCTCACTTTTTTCATCCAATCGCCGCCACTGACGAGAAGAGCTGAAAAAAAATAATATTTTGCTTCGATATCATCCTTGCTTCGCATCAGAGTACGTACGTTTTTTGCCTGCGACCTAGAGCGGCAGTTTATTGTTAGCAAGATTTTGAAGAATGAGTAATGAGACAAAACAATTAACTTGCAATTGAAATTCCATTAGACAAACAGAATTTAACTGTAAAATGAGGCTTATACTTGCTACTCCTATAAGTACAGTATGTACTCCGCGCACTAGAGCAGCCATTTATTATTAGCAAGATTTTGCATAACGAGGAGTAATGCGACACGCAAAAAAACCCTGATATGCATTTAACCCTTAGAGGCCCAGTGTTGCTTTTAAGCAACATACCCAATTTTGACTTCTAAAATCTTGAGAATGAGACTGAATCTCTAATGCTTGTTGTTACCAATAGGATACATACTGAAATTTTTATTAAATCAATTTACAACCTATAGATGGCGGCCTGAGTGCTGATAAAAAAAATATAAATAAATTGATGTTTTTCGTTCGAGACTGCATCTTTTTAGCTTTGCTTGTACGCTTGAGAATACCATATTTTATTCTTCAGTGTTGAAGGAAATTCCTTATCCGTATTATTATTTAGTAAAACTCATCTGTGTCGGACATTATGGAATTTTATGAAGGAATTTTTTTTCTGAAATAAAACCCAGTGTTTTTAGTTTGTAACAAACTGATTTTTAGCCATAAACCATACTTAAAACAAAACAGGATTTTTTAAAGTATTTTTTCCCATGTTTTATTTAGGAAATAAAAGTCAAAAAACATTTTAAAAGCAATTTTGAAAAAATCGGGCTTTAAGGGTTAATATTTCATAAGCGAAACAGAACTGAACTGAAAAATTGGGGCTTATACTCCTCTGGGCACGGTATATGTCCCGCTTCCTGGAGCGGCCATTTATTATCACTATAAGATTTTGAATATCGTATAATGCGACAAAAAAAGAATAATTTGCAGTTAATATTCCACTAGACAAACAGAATTTAACTGAAAAAGGAGGCTTATCCTTGATACTTTTCTGAGAACAGTATGTGCCCCGCGTACTAGAGCGGCCGTTTATTGTTAGCAAGATTTTGAATAACGAGTAATGAGACAGAAAAAAAAAGCTGATTTGCAGTTAATATCCTATTAGACAAACAGAATTTAACTGAAAAATGAGGATATTCAACCGAATTTTTTCACAACGTCCCCTTTTCAAGAAAAGATAATTTTACTTTAATTTATGTAAAAGATAAAGCAGCTTGTCCTCCTCCAAGAAAAAAAATTCAGAACATTTAGAAAAGGCGTATTTAATATTATTTTCATCAAAGAAGAGATGAGTTTTATAAAAGCGCAAAAGAAATGTAAACCCAGGAACAGCGATTTTTCCACTGCCATGCTGGAAAGTAAAAAAATGAAAGAACTTACTTACACAATCTGAGGTTTTTTGTGTTTATCTTCGTAGTATAGTGAAGAGACCAGAGTATGCAATTTTTGATTTTCCTTCTGAAAAACAGAGTCCAAAATTTAACACTGACCTAATTACCTAACTAGATCAGGTAAGATTCTACAGTTTTTGGGTTAAAGATCAGATGTTAAAATTCAAGTATCTAGATAAAGGGGTGGCACCAGTGGGGTGGCCATGCACCACGGCCCTCTGTCGGAGATGCTGTGTCTATCCCATCGAGGCAAATTTTTGTACTCCGTTTAAGCGACGGGTTATTCAACTAGTAGATAAATAAAGGACTGGCGGAAATTTTATAGGGCCATTATTACGCTCCTCTCCTTGTATAGTAGGGTGGATCGAAAAGTATAGGAAAAAAAAAAAATTTTGAAATTATTTTTGGCAGGGGGCGGGAAAGTTGCGTCTTAGGTATATTAGTTTATATAATTTTTTTATTGAAATCCATTCATATCTTCCAGTGCCCCAAGTGTCCCCAAAAATAGTTAAAAATGACATTTTTTGGGGGAAATTTATAAAAAATTTTCTTTAGCGCCGGATAAGAAAGTTTTGTTTTGGATATATTAGTTTACATTTTTTATTATTATTAAAATTCATTCATATCTTATGGTGGCCTGAAAGCCCCCAAAAAGTTAAAAATTGACATTTTTGCAAATATCTATTAAAAATTATTGTGAATTAATGAAAAATATTTGAAAAATTTGCAGATTATTCAAATATTAAAGTATAAACTTATAAATAATTATAATTTTATAATAATACATGAAGTAGAAATTTAATAGTCAAAGCAATAAATCACAAAACTTATAAAAAGTGAACTTATATCGTAGATTTTTTTAATTCTATTCGTTTGAAGATTTACATATTTCTAAAGGATGCAATCACTTTTGGTATTATAATGCTTGATAAGACTTCTTGATTGCATCTTATTCAATATGAAGCCGTGTCTCTTCTCTTCTCCATATACACTTTCCGACGCTTCAGGCACTAAGCGAAAACATCTTTCTACAGCTTGGATATTTTGACCATTCTTCCGTCTAACTTTTACTATGGCCTCAATTTCTTTATTTGACACATTCATCAAAAGAGGTGGTTCAAAATGTCCAATTCGTTGCCAGTTAATAAGTGCAAAATAATCCTTTGCTTTAAAATCTATTTTTGGTACTTGAAAAATTCTTATTCTGATGATCCTCTGTTTTCATTTCCAGCACAAATTAGTTTTCGTAATGCTAAAGACCTTATATTCTCTCTGTTATCTGTAAGCAGAATTTAGTAAATTTTCAGTATGACAAAAGAAGTTATTTCGTTGAATAAAAGTGTGTACTATATTTCTTAAATTGGGTTCCAAATATCTAGAAAATGAGATAAGTGTTCAAATATGCCGCGCTCCTTCTGTTATGGAGGGCTTTGTTTCGACATGGAACCATACAGGTTGCCTATGCCTTCATAATATATATTGCAAGAGTAATAAGATTGTCAGATGGCTTTTCTGTGACCACATGCAACCTTAAAATTCTACTTGCAATTGTTAGCCACCTTAAGTGAGCAACTGCACCAGGTTTTCTTAATGCCAGGTCAGAATAACATTCAGCACGTGATATCGCTAGACAAATATCATATGGATATTGCTGATCATTGCTAAGAACTATCCTATCTATATTATGTGGCATATTCTCCACACTTATTGAAGAAAAAGGAGCTACCTGTAGCTCCTCGCAGGTTTTGATTGCTTTACGAATTGGTCGACAAAATTCTTTAGGACCATCCAAAGAATGTAGTAGATGACGGAGAGGTAACTCATTTGTTTGAAGCAAACAAATTCACCATTGTAATGGTCTATTGAGGCCAGTTCCATCAAGTGAATAATACCTCCCTTCTGCCCAGTATTAACATTTGTTCCATCACATCCAATTACTGTTAGCACATTTAATTGCATATTATTTGATACAAAAAATTGATTATTGCTTCTTTTATGGCTTTAGCTCCTCCTGTAGCAGCAGTAACATGTCCGATATACACAGAGTTAGGTTCGTTTACAAGAGTATAATGCTCCTCCTTTATGGTCTTTGGGTAGTACTTTGTGTCCTTCTTAATTAGCACTTTTGTGTTGTCTTTTCTCCCATCGAAATATAATCCGGTTAAAAAATACCAAGACACTGTTAACTTAGTAGATTCTGCAACTGCATTTTAAAGCTTTTTACGCTGTCTAAGAATTTTATTGCGATCTACCACATGCGAAGTCTCCCCTTCCAATGTCTTGTAGAACAGCACTGGCAAATGAAGCAGCTACTCTATCTGAAATTCCGTATCGATCACATTCCTTTGCTAAGGCAGGGAAATCTAAACGATTTTATAATTGATATTCCAAGGTAATTACATCTGTATCTGTATACAAGGACGAAAACATAGTGTTGAGCTCAAGTAGCTCCGTTGATTGAGCATGAGCAGCATCAGCATCAGCATCACTTTTAACCATTTTACGTTTTATTCTTTTGTCTTCCATCTGTTTTCTTTTTTGCTTTTCTCATTTTTTTAGTCGCAATTACTTCCACTTCTCCAATAACCATTTTCCTTCCTAATCTTTGATCTTTTATAAACAATCGCTCAGCAAGTGGAATTTTCATGTCTTTTTGGCATTTGCATGTATCGAAATTTGTACACTTACAAAATGTGATATCGAACAGACACGATATTTTTTCATTACGATAATTTTCCAAATTTTGTTGGTTTTTTTTATCATTCCTTCGCCCTATCCTCTACGTTTCTCCTTGTAAACTCGTTTCTTTAACACATTTTAATTTTTAATTCTAAATTTGCATAAAAATCGTTTAACCAGAAGATATTAAACAAAGTTGAAAACATTTTGCATGTATCCTAGTACACTTAAAAGACAACTTTTGCACCCTATGCCGATTATTTTATCCACACTTGGAATTTTCGATCCACCCTATTGTATAGAAGGTTCCATTCCCCTTGTCGGGGAGAACCTGCCCCCCCCCCCCGTCGGGTAGACCGTGCTCCCCTTGTCGGGCGGACTGTAACGCCACTTCTGCTAATTCAGTGGCGGTTTTTCGCACAAGCTCTCGCCCCGTACCTATAGGCCCTGGGGGGCCTTAAAATCTATTCGATGAATATCGCAGTGATACGACACTGGGTTGGGAGAGGGACCTCAAAACAATGTTGCGTATGTGGCCTCATGTTGTCAAAATCCGACACTGATCTAACTTGTTGAGTTATCGCGTTCACTTACACACGATTAGACGTACAAATAATCAACCTGCAAATAGATTTGGTCCAAATTTTACTCACTGGATATCGCATGAAGATTTATTACAATTTACGAAAAATTCTATTCAAGAAGAAGCCGAAAATGAGTGGAAAAATTCAAAATACTATCATGAATTTTATTATTTAAATGAAATCCGGCCACAACTCCGAATACTGTCTTCTAGTCGCAAGAATGAAGTCCTTTATTTCTCGATTCCGAACCAAAACGTATCCAACCAGAGCAAAACTTTACAGATTACAACTCACATCTACACCATTATGCATCTTATGCAAGGATGAAGAAGCTCTGGAGCATTTACTTTTTCAGTGCCAATGTTTTGAACATCAAAGAAACATTTTTCATGCGGAGATGGGGTGCTCGCTTTTTTCCCCCACAGATTTTTCATTTCTCTGTACACTCAAAAAAGTAGATTTTTGTCATTCAAAACTTTTTGTGCCATATTCACGATAATATTTGATTCAGATCATTTTTTCTAATTTTCCATCGACTTTTTCAACTTTTCTAAGTTTGTGATCTGAAAATTTGAACTAAGGATAACTTGAGAAAAATCAGCCAATATACTTCATCATGATCCAAAATTTAATACAAATCTACATTTATTATGATTAGACCATATTCCTCACCCTTTGAAGTTCTTTGTAAATTCTTTTTTTAATGTTCTTTCCTTTTGTTTTATGTTTCCCCTCCGATCTGTGGAAGGCCTTACACCCTCTTGGGTAGGCTGGGCCAGGGCGGGATGTAAATAAATAAAAAAATATATAATATATTCCAAATTTCATTCCTCTAGCTAGTAGAATTTCTGAGTTCTGTTCACACTTACACGGAAGGAGGGAGATAAACTTCGTATTCACGAATTTTAAACATTTTATACAAATCTTGTAATTTGTGTAAAGACAACGTACCAAATTTCATTCGTCTAGATCAGCAGTTCTCAACCTTTCTTTATGTCCGCACCGCTCGATTAGTCTTTTTATTTTTGAGTGCTCCCTTCTGTCATGTTTCCCCAACCCTCCGCGCAAAAAAGTTTTTATTAATAACGTTAAGGGCTTAGGTTAGCTTTATAAAGCGAACGACAGGAATCAAATTAATAACATCTGAAGCATTTATTTTTGATTTCACATTTTATTCCATTTCTTGAATACAGTAGAGTCCCGCTAAACCGGACCCCGCTTGTCCGGACGGATTCTTATTTCAGTACAGTACTGAAGCACTATTTTATAGTCTTGTTCAGAATTTAATGTTACATTCTGTTTTAGAATTCTTAATTAACAGAAATGTAATTCTCAATTAACAGTAATGTGCAGCATTGGGTGTTTTTGTCCCGTACAATCAATAATTTTTGAATTTTAATTATGTACAAAGATGTTTTATTTCGTTAATCCTGCATTGGTTCTTAGGTTAGAAACTTAGGTTTACGTATACAGTAATATTAAAACTAAATTTAAGCTGAAGGGAAAGTTGTGTGTAATTATGAAAAAAAAACAATCTATTTTTAAAATTTTAACCATCTAACATAAACATGTATATCAGTTCAAAAATATTCATATAGAGGCAATCATTGAGAAAATCTGAAACCTTGCATCTAATAATAGAAATTACATTGCAAATGACAAAGTAAGTAGATACACGCTGATACTTAATATCATAATAGTACATCAGATTTAGTTTTTTAATGCCGCTAGAGAGTTGTCTATTAAAGAATATAAGCGTTCAATTTCCTAGTTATGGATTTGTTGGGCTCCAAACTGTTCTAGCTCAGGGCGCTCAAATTTGCTAAGATGGTTCTGCTTAACCGTCTGACAAACGGGTCTATTCTGGTACCCCCGGTTGGGTTGGGAGACGTCACTTTTTCCGCACGTTAATAACGGGAAAAGTGACGTCTCCCACGTAATAGAATAATCCGCTCCACGCGTTCCGCGGGTTTGAAACAGAGAATCTATTTTCTGCTGCATCCCGATATTCACAGGCTAATGTGTTTACTTAGTACTTTTATAACGTTGGATCATATTATACCAATAAAGCTTTGCATATAAATAACTAGCAGAACGCGCACGGCGTTGCCCGTGGAATCAGGACTTCAAAACATGAAAAAAAAATCGTCCACATGACACGGAAAAGTTTTGAACAAAATCAAAACAAAGATACACATTGACTTTCCCGCGATAAGACATGTAGAAAAGCAGTACAGGTACGTTATTCCAAAACAATAAAAAAAAAAATGCAACGTGAAAATCTTTATTATACAAATCGTGTATCTAAGTTATGCTGATGCAATACAGCCTCAAACCACAGTACCGATGACGTTTGAAGGTCACGACAATCCCCTTCGTCACCCCTGGAGCTTGCGCGAAATGGCACTTTACGCAGATGGTAAAAAGAACTCTTTTAGTTCATCACGAAAAAATTCTCTCATAATTCAGCAGATTACGTTGAAAAGTTCAAAGCCAACCTATCACCACATGTCAGAATCTTAGCACTGCTTAATTTACATTAAACCCTTGCATCAACGAAATGATTTCATTATTCTAGCAAAACATGCTAAAAGTGAGCGAGAATAATTCCAACAGATGGCATAGCCGTAACCAGGGAGAAACTCACCGTTCCGGAGAAGAACTTCATTCGAAAAGAATTTTTTTAACCCTTTAAGAAAAAATTATTAAAACAACGGACAAGATATTTTAACCGTTTTTTGTTTTAAATGAGAGATAAATACTTCTGTTGTTACCACAAAAAACTGAAAATCATAGGTTTATTAGAACGTTGGATGCGAGTAAATAAAAATTGACAGTTAAAATATAAGAAGAAAGTGACAATTTTTAAAAAAATTCTCAAAAATTCAGTAATTTACGATGAAATTCAAAACTAACTTCATTAGAACGGAAATCGTGCTCTTTCCGATGGTCTATCTATTTTGTCGTACAATTATTTGAAACCATTCTATTGAGAAATTAGTGCGAAAAATCAACCAAAACAACACAAAACATTAAATAAAAAAAAATTCTAGATTAAAATTTAAAATTTCGGCTTCGAGGTGCATCCAGTCACCATTACGACTATCTGTGTGCCAAATTTCATGGCTGTAAGTGCGATAGATTCGTCTGGACATCGCAGACAAACACACACACACAGACACACACGCACACAAACATTGCCTTTTATAATAAGTATGAACAATTCTCTGTGCCCAACGGTATTTGATTACGTTCGTAAACGTTGCATTTGAATAGTGATTAAGAAAAAATTACATTTTCAGAGGGTTGATAGGGAAATGAAAATTTTTATTTGAGAATCTTAAAAAGTTATTGTTTTTTTTTTTTTTTTTGGGGGAAGGCTTTTTTTATAATGCGGCTCGATTTAGAACCTCTGGTCTGATCGTTTCGTTTTCTAGTTCTCGTGTTCACAGTGTCTTCTCCTCTGTCAGTTTAATAAGGCTCACTGGAAAATATCTAATTACTTCAACTTATTCCTTTTTTTGTCATCTTCATTTGTGTTGTTGCCAACTGTGTTGATTTATGTTATATCGTTACCACTTTTCATTTTCAACCTTTTAATCAAGTATGAAATATTTTGATGTAAAAGAAATATCGTTATTATTTGGCAAATAAAAAAAAAAGGAAAAAAGAATCCTCCCGGCGAGATCGAACCCGAGCTCCCGCGTGACAGGCAGGGATACTGACCACTATACTACCGAGGATACAGACGTTAGGACCTTTAGATCTTCAGTCCCTACAGCTCTCCCATCTGAGCTATTTCGGCACAGAAAGGAAGAGTCGACATGCCTTGTGTACCGAAGAAGATTTCTCAGGATGTCCAGACGGCAAATGAAACCAATTTTATTGAAAGAGCGATAATACATGTTCTCTGCATCTTATATCTCAGCAGGTAAAATACTGGGATAAGAGAAATGGGTGACAAATTATACGACTTTTATTCCATTTGTAGAGAGAAAGAAGTGAGATAAGATGTGGTACTGTTTAGTATCTTAAAAGTTACTGTTAGTTAAAATCTACACGCTTATCAAGAAGAATTTTTCAGACAACAGAACATATTTAACGCCATTCATTCAGTTCTTGGTAAAAGTAAATTTTCACTTATTTTCAGTTTTGCATTTAATCTCAGCGTAAGGTTTAGTTTAAAAAAATTATTCTAGCTTGTAAATAAATAAAAAAAAGACATCTCGAATTATCCGGGACATTTGCTCTTTATTTTGGATTCGTTATTCCGTGTAGAAAAAATTCAGAGAAGTGGTTAAAACTGGGACATTGTTTAAAAATGTTATAGATATAAACCAGATTTAAATTAAATGCTCTGGATTGTTCCTTTTTTTTCTAAATTTGGGAGCAGATTTCAAAAAATTCGAAAAGAAAAACATCTAAATCCTCCATCCCAACTTTTGCTACACGTAGAGTATAATCACTCAGTTTTGTAAGAGAAAGAAAGTGAATATTTTTCCTCTTGTGGTCATATTTATTTATTTTTGTGATTTCAAAAAAGGAGAAGAGTGTGTATACATAAAATAATCAGAAGTGAAACTTACATTCAGAAATACTCGATTTTAATGGACTCTGTAAAGCTTCTTTAGACTTGTTGTGTGCATGCTATTCATTTTTAGTACGTTTTTCTTTATATGAGGTACAAAATACTGTCATTGTATTTTAATTTTCAAATCTTCTAAGTCAGTGGTTGCTAAAGTGTGCACCATCAAAATAAATAAGAGCCTTTTTTTTTCCCTCAGCATTATAATAAATAATTTGTAATAAAATTTTAGAAATAGACAATAAAAATTTAGAATCACGCAGTCGATTTTCTTTTATTTTATTCTCTTATTTATTTTAATTTACCAGCTTGTAGAATTTTTTTAAAAATTAAACCTTATGCTGAGGTAATTACAGAACAAAAAAATGGGTGAAATTTTGCCAAAATCTGAATGAACGGTGTCTGTTGTCTGAATAATTCCTCTTGACAAATATACAGATTTAATTACTAAACAGTGCCACATCTTATCTCACTTCTTTCTCTCTACAAATAGAATAAAAGTCGTATAATTTGTCACCCATTTCTCTTATCCCAGTATT